>JAJPUD010001780.1:157844-172991 GCA_023553655.1 Myrmecobius fasciatus | reverse complement strand
CTTCCTTCCTTCCTTCCTTCCTTCCTTCCTTCCTTCCTTCCTTCCTTCCTTCCTTCCTTCCTTCCTTTCTTTCTGTTTCTTCCTACCTTCCTTCCTGCCTGCCTAGATGTCTTTCTTCCTTTCTTCTGTGCCTTAAACCAAAACTAATCTGATTCTAATTGGCCACCCACAGATCCTAGGCCAAGGTCATTGTTTGGATCCAGATTGATTCAGATTAAATGTAAATGGCAGTCTTTTTTGTTTTGGCCAGGAACCAGAAACCCTCCCAGATTTATTTGTTTGTTTTTTTGTTTGGGGACTAGGTAAAAGGAGATTCTTTGCCTCAATTGCTACCTAATCTTAATCACTGAATGGGTGCAGCCTCAATCAGACAGAGACCTATTGAAGCCTTTATCTTAAAAAGACCAAGGTCTCCCATTTCATCTAGGGCCATCTCCAATTATCTTGATCTATATCTTGCCACTAGACCCAGATGGTTGGGGGGGAGGGGAGTGAAGCAGGTGACCTTGCACAACCTTTTCTCACTTAAATCCATTATATTTGCATGTCATGGCATCTCCTCCCTGGTATGGAGGACAAACAAAGTAATGGATTATGGCTTCAGAGCTATTTGAATCCATGACATCTTCACAACAACCCTATGAGTTAGGTAATTCAAGGAGGAACATGCTCATTTTAAAGGTGAGAAAACTAAGCCTCAACAAGATAAGAGTCATATCCAAGATTATATGGGGGAGGAAGCAAAAAATTAGGGGGGAGAATTTGGACTTAAATTTTATTTCAAATTCAAACTCCAATTCTGGTGTTTTATATCTTTAATTTATACTAGGATCAATGTACCAGAATAAATGCTTTGTATCCTGGTTCCCAGAAAATGGAGAATGGATGAAAATGTGCCCATTCTTTTCAAGGATTATTTTAGAAGCCAATGTTTATGCTTGTTATCAATATATCACATGCAAACTCCAGGTGTGAAAGGAATATATTTCTTTTGCCAAGTGATAAAAAACATTATAAACAAGAAAATTACCAAACAGAGTTTTTTTTTTTCCTACCAAAATAATCACACATAAAAGGAATTAAGCTTTTCCTTCTGGAGAAAGTTAAAATTAGAGAGTAGGGAAACAATATAGACATGCATGACTAAATCTTTACAGGAATACCTCTGTTTTACAAAACAAATGCATGAAGTGACTGCTGTTATGATGCATTATGCAGTGGGGCTTGCTCCTGCTTGGATTTCTAGATTTGATCCAGCAGTATATTTACATTCCATGGAACAATTTCCTTATAAGGGTAATGTACCATAAACATACCAAATGAAAGGAAAGCTTGTACCTTTCAAAGTGTGTACAAAAAAGATGCCATCTTTGTCCATTAGTTTTTCTCAGACTACATCTACATGATTCATTGTTTTTACTTTTTATATCCTAAGAAATTATATATTTTTCTTTCATCTAAGTGGGCAGACTTTTCTATTCATTCATTTATTTTGGGATACACTGCTGAATCTAGAATCAAGATTTAAGTTCCAAATCCCATGTTCAGCACTGCTTTTAACTAGGTCTTATCTCTGTTTGAGCCCCTGGACACAAAGTGCCTTAAAATCCATAGAGAAATATATAGGAGTTTTGGAGACCAAAGTCGCCGAAAGACAAATGGCCAAAGTGATTCATTGTTAGTCCCTTGTCAGGCATAGTAATGGTTCATGTCTCTAAGATCTTTCAAATAAAACCTTTACCATCTGCAAGCAAGTGCAAGGTCAAATGACTGTCTGGTATGAATCCTCCCAAGAAATACAAACTAACCCAAACACCAGCAGTGTTAGATTTCATGTGGCATGAGAGAAAAATTGGCCCCTGATTCTTTAATAAAGAACACTATAAAAAAGAATCTGGTAAACAACTTGGAAACTCTTCCCTCCCATTTGTGTCTGGTTGAATTTAATCAGAATAGTTACTACATTTAACTACTTGTTAGAATTATATACTTAGGTTGGGTATGCAGGACCACTAGACAATTGCTGAATTCCAGCTGTTCAGTCCTAAGCAAAATAAGTTGTAGGTTGGTTGAATTTTTATTTCACTTTCTTTCATTTTTTGATTCTTGTGGGATAGTGAAATTATAAACTGAAATTCAGAGTAGACAGAATTGAGGCTCATCTGGATTTTTTTTTAATATTTCCTGATTAAAATTAAAAGCAAGCTATTGCAAAGCCATTACTGGTTCCAAGTAGCATATAAGGAATTCCTCTTGCATGGTTTCTGCCAGATAGTAAGCATTCAACAAATGCTTGTTGATTTGATTGATTGATTGTTCCATTTCCATCCTGCTCCCTTTTGCTTTCCATACAGATTTCAGATTATTCAACTTTGATTCCAAATCTCAGTATATACATCAATGCCTTTACTACTCCTCTGTATAAACATACTCTCTAAATGTTGAACCAAATGATTTACTCTATTATCATATTGGGATTGAAATTCTATAAGCATATATACATTTGAGATGGACTTCCATAAGTAGGATGTCTTAAGACTTCAAACAACTTTGTGGTTTCAGGACATCTCAGTATCAGAATGTATGGTTGTATGACTTTTCTACAAAACCAAAGTCAGTTTCTACAAGTATCCTGATGGAAGGGGAAGAGACAACTTTAAGACATAGTTATGTCCTTCCATAGATGTAAAAGTCATTGACAATTTCATCTAATAAAAAATATGAAGTGATAACTTTACCACTTCCTTCATTTTCCCTAAAGTCTCCTTCTCTCTTCTTCAGCAAACTCTATTTACACAAAATACCCAGACTATTTTTATCTCAAGACTCCTCCACACTCTTAAAATTATTGGGGGTTCCCAAAGTTTTCTTATTTCTGTGAACTGTATGTATTGATTTTTACCATATTAGAAAGTAAGACTACCATTGAAATTTGTAAAAAAAAAAAAAAATTTTATAAATTCAGTTAAAAAGAATAATAAACCTGTAACATGTTAGCATAAGTATCATATTTATATATATGGAACCATATTTTCCAAAAGAAAAAAAAATTGATTATATATTTTTGAGAATCTCTTTCCTATCTAGCTTAACAGAATATAGCTGGATTCTCATATCTAATTCTTCATTCAATTTGTTGTGATATATTGATATGTTGTGGTTTCTTGTGGTAAGGATTTGGTTCCAAACAGACATGTATTTAGGAAAGGAAGGAATATTTTAAAAGGTGAATGATACCTTAGCATTATTATGAAAATAAATTGACCTCAAGGATCTTCTTAAAGTGTTTTGAGGACCCTAGTTATCTGTGGATCATAATTAGAGAACTGTTTATATAGAGAAAACCAAATAACTGGATAGTTGATCTGATATATAATTTTTAAATGAGTTATTATATCATGTAAAGTCAACTTTATATTCCTTGTTCCCTCCCTTTAGACTCCTTGCTCTTTCTCTGATGCCTTCTTTCAGATCATACCACTTGTATAAGACATTAAGAATAAAGATAATACAATGAAACACTCAGAAAATTTACATTTGTGAGGAGGGACAAAATATACCTCTATGTGTATAAATAAAATAAATATAAACAAAATTGGGATAGAGACCAGACCTATGATTTCTTTGTTATAAGGAATTCCCAAGTGAAGAACTCCCTCTACCAATATAGACTAGCAATTTTTCTGCAACTTACAGTCTTAGAGAGTTGCCTGAGAAAATACAAGAGGTTGGAGTTTGCCCAGGGTTAAACAGATAATGTGTGGAGGTGAGACCTGAACCTGAATAGGTTCAAAATCAGCTCTCTATCCACTACACCACTCTACCTCTCAATACATAAATATAAAGTTAGTTTTTGCTGCATATGAATACTTAAAATATATGAAAGATCTTCTGAAGTATGGCTATTATAGTCAGTAAAATAGATTTTTAGAATACTTGGTATGAATATATATATACATATTTACATATATTTGTATATACATATATAATTTTTCTAATTGCACAAAGAGAAATTTTTTTTATTTTTTTTGAATAAGGCAAACTTTAATTGTACTGATGATACAAATATTACATTTATTTTTTATTAATACTTTTTATTTGCAAAACATATGTATGGGTAATTCTTCAACATTAACCCTTACAAAGCTTTCTGTTACAAATATTTCCCCCCCTACTCCCCATCCCTCCCCTAGATGGCAGGATATCCACTACATGTTAATTATGTTAAAATATTTGACAAATCGAATATATGTATACTTATTTCCACACATCATTTTTGTGCAGGAGAAATCATATCTACAAGAAAGAATAATCAGATAAAGGAAATACAATACAAGCAAACATCAATAGAGAACATGAAAATGATATGTTGTGGTCCATATTTCACATCCCTCTCTCTGGGTGTATATGTCTTTCTTCACTGAACAATTGGAACTGGTTTGAAGCATTTCATTGTTGAAGAGAGTCATGTCCATTAGAACTGATCCTCATATAGTATTGTTGTTGCCGTGTACAACGATCTCCTGGTTCTGCTCACTTCACTCAGCATCAGTTCATGCAAGTCTCTCCAGGCCTCTCTGAAATCATCCTGCTGGTCGTTTCTTACAGAGCAATAATATTCCATAACATTCATATACCATAATTCATTCAGCCACTCTCCAATTGATGGGCATCCCTTCAGTTTCCAGTTTCTAGCCACTACAAAAAGGGCTGCCACAAACATTCTTGCACATGTGGGGCCCTTTCCTTCCTTTATGATTTCTTTGGGATATAAGCCCAATAGAAATGCTGCTGGGTCAAAGGGTATGCACAGTTTGATAACTTTTTGAGCATAGCTCCAAATTGCTCTCCAGAATGGCTGTATCCGTTCACAGCTCCACCAACAATGCATCAGTGTCCCAGCCCTCCCACATCCCCTCCAACATTCATCATTAACTTTTCCTGTCATTTTAGCCAATCTGACAGGTGTGTAGTGGTACCTCAAAGTTGTCTTAATTTGCATTTCTCTGATCAATAGTGATTTGGAGCAACTTTTCATATGACTATAAATAGTTTTAATTTCATCATCTGAAAATTGTCTGTTCATATCCTTTGATCATTTATCAATTGAAGAATGGCTTGAATTCTTATAAATATGAGACAATTCTCTATATATCTTAGAGATGAGACCTTTATCAGAACCCTTAAATGTAAAGATGATTTCCCAATTTGATGCTTCCCTCCTAATCTTATCTGCATTAGTTTTGTTTGTACAGAAACTTTTTAACTTAATATAATCAAAATTATCTATCTGGTGTTAAGTTAATAATTCCAGATCTTCTTTGGACACAAATTTATTCCATCTCCACAGGTCTGAGAGGTAAACTATCTTATGTTCCTCTAATTTGCTTATAATATCACTCTTTATATTGAGATCATGAACCCATTTAGAGCTTATCTTGGTATGTGGTGTTAGGTGTGGGTCAAGCCCTAATTTCTTCTACACTATTTTCCAATTTTCCCAGCAGTTTTTGCCGAATGGTGAGTACTTATCCCAAAAGCTGGGGTCTTTGGGTTTATCAAACACTAAATTGCTATGGTTATTGCCTAGGTTGTCCTGATATCCTATCCTATGCCACTGATAGACTGCTGTATTTCTCAGCCAGTACCAAATGGTTTTGATGACCGCTGCTTTATAATATAGTTTTAGATCTGGTACAGCAAGGCCATCTTCATCTGTCTTTTTTTTCATTAATTTCCTTGAAATTCTTGACCTTTTGTTCTTCCAAATGAACTTTGCTACTATTTTTTCTAGATCTACATACAGAAAATTTTAATATTTTTAATTGAGTTTCAGATTTTTTCCTCCATTCCTTATTTCCTGCTTCCCTAAAACAATTTAATATATGTTATATAAACACGTAGATATTCTGAATGAATTAGTTATTCCACTGATTTACATGGAGCATCTATACAAATTGGATCTATGATGACATCAAGGGGAAGGAGAAAGGACTTCAGAATCTGATAGCAGTGCCACCTTGGGAAGTAGTGCAGTATCCAAGGATTTAAAATCCCCACTCCTCAGATAAATTCTCATTCTTCAGATATATGTCATTTAGCAGGTATCAAATTAATCAAAATATTGAATTTTTTATCAATAGCCTTAAATTTGTATTGTATTTGAATTAATTAAATATTTTAGTACAAAGATTAATTGGAATCTGACAGAATAGATCTTTCCATTGTATATTAAGCCAATATATTCTCTGATTAGGTTTAAAAAAGATTATCACTAAAAACATGAGCTGGATGGGAACTCCAAATGATTCTTTACGACAGAAGGTTGAAGAATAACTAAGCTATCCAGGAAACTTATTATTTGTTCTTTTCTCACAGATATTCCATATAAGTATTCTGCAGCTTCATTTGGCAGCCCATTCTAGTATTTTATAACTTTCATTAAAAAGGTCTTGCTTGTGTCCAAGGAAAGCCTCTTTGACTTTCATAACCCATTTCCTCAAAGAAGAAAGAAAATAAATGCTTCATAAAGTTCATTAAGAAAAAACTTCAAATATTTGAAATCAGTAATGTGGTTGGAAGTCTGCCAGTCACATGGCAGAGTGATATCAGAAAAAATCCAGATTAAGATCTACCTCTGACACATGTAGGCTGTTTAAGCCTTACAAAGTCACTTGACCTCATAATGTCCCCAGGCAACTCTCTAAGGCTCTAAATCACAAACAAGCTTCCAATATGTATTAATGAATAAAGTTCCATCATGGGAATTTCCCCCATGGATAAAATCACAGGTAATACCAAAACAAAACAAAAGAACCCAGAATTAATGTAAGATACTTGAAATCTAGGACTGTTCTTATTTTGTTCTTTATTTGACACTGTTCTCATCTTCATCCCACCCCACCACCCTGGGGTTCTCCTCTTCTTGTTGGTGTTTTTCTCCCTAGAACACCATTTTGAGAAGGACTGTAATCATTCAATGAAGTGAGGTGAAATAAGTTTGGAAGAGGGTGACTTAGTATTACCTCAGTTCTTTCCAAATTTCATGAACCATGTCTTTCTCTGTTTGCCCCATTGCTTGCAATTTAGCACCAATTCTTCTCTCCATCAACACTTTATAGCCATTCTATAGTTGTCAGCTTTGAGGGTAGGTTCTATTTATCTTCTGTCTCTGTGTGTATCTCCCTTTCTATTTGTCTCTTTTCATGTCTCCTCTCTCTCTCTCTCTCTCTCTCTCTCTCTCTCTCTCTCTCTCTCTCTCTCTCTCTCTCTCTCTTTCTGACTCTCTCTGTCTGTCTCTCTGTCTCTCTATGTCTCACTCTTTCTCTGTCTCTGTCTCTGTCTCTCTCTGTCTCTGTCTCTATCTCTCTCATTCTCTGTCTGTCTCTGTCTTCATCTCTCTGTCACTGTCTCTCTGTCTCTGTCTGTCTCTCTGACTCTCTTTCTGTCTCTCTGTCTCTCTATGTCTCTCTCTCTGTCTCTCTGACTCTCTTTCTGTCTCTCTGTCTCTCTGTCTCTCTCTGTCTCTCTCTCTCTAAATATACTCAATTATAACAGATAAGTTATTTCAATTGAGAGAACTTCTTTACCCCTGGAGTACCAGTGAAGTTACAAATTTAGACCAAAACTCTCCTCTCCAAATTTCCCCCCAAAAATAAGGATTTGGGGGCATCCCTAGTTCTTTTACTGGTCATCAATTCTCTTCCAGTAGTTTCAATAACATCTTAAAAAGGGATTAACTTTTTTTCCTCTTTTCCCAGACCTTTAATAAGAGCCATGTCTTAAGTACATGAGAAATGCAGTGCTTAAAATAATTGCTGTGGTATGCATCCAGGAAAGGTGATTTAAAAAGCTGAGTCCATTGGAGATAAATTTTATTCTTTCATTTGTTTACACTTAATCCAAGTACTTCCCGGCTTTCTTGGCCCAAATAATGCCCCATGTTATTTCCCAACCATCTTCAAGACTCATTAGACTAGCAACATTCAGATCAAGTGACCATTGAAGAATTTGCCCTCTGGACCATGGAGAGCTTTGGCTTTTTGGCTTCTCCTTTAATTTGTTGCAATATCAATATTGCCTGGAAGGTATCGTGGAGACCCATCTGTCTTTAGCTTAAACCCTTTTCATTCCTTGAGAATTTCTCATATCATTTTAAAATTTTCCCATTTAACCAAGCCACAGTTCAGTAGAGACAATGTTTATAAGACCAGGATAAAAATCCAGAAGATCTAGGTTCAAATTTTGCTGTTGTACATGCTGTCTATGTGACCATGGACAAATTAACTTCTCCATTCCCCATGAAACTCTTTTTAAAAATTATTTATTTATTTATTGCTGAGGCAATTGGAATTAAGTGACTTGTCCAGGGTCACACAGCTAAGAAGTGTGAAGTGTTAAGTATCTGAGACCACATTTGAACTCAAGCCCTCCTGACTTCAGGACTGGTGCTCTATCCACCTAGCTGCCTCTCCCCCCACTCCCCCTGCCAAAACTCTTCAAGGTATGAGGTATAAACAACAAATTGCCAACCTGTATCAGCAGGGGGAATTATCACAGGACAGCAGCAAGACCCATTGGACTCACAAATCTGGCTCAAAATTAGACCAATAAAGTTTAACAGAAATAGGAATTTTTAAATTTTGCAAAAAGCTAAGTGAATGACTCTGTCACAAAGGTTAGAAATGACAGGTGGAAAGAGACTTCAAGTCTTCAGGGTCTCACTTTGGCATTCTTTTTTTTTACATGCCACTTTATTCCATTGCTTACTTTCATACCTCTCTGTGTTTGTCTGTCTGTCTCCACCTGTCTCTCTCTCTGTGTGTCTCTGTGCATCTCTGTCTCTCTGTCTCTGTAAACAAACCCTCAATTTGTATATGAAACTCTCCCAAAAGAGAAAAAAAACTACTTCCAGAAATAGTGAGCTTCTTGACTGTGAAGGTCTTCCAGGAGAGGCTATGGCTCCAGTATCATTGAGAAAATCTTCAAGAGAGAGTTAAATTAGAATACTTTTCAGGTCCATTTTGTAATCTGAGAATCTATGCTTCTGATTCACCCAAACTCATCACAAAACCTTATTTATGCTTTTAAATGTTAAGAGCTGTGATTGCTGGTATGGGAGAGAAACTCTATATAAGACAAATGTAGACTTAACAAGTACTAGATGGGAGAGAATGATTGTCTGAAAAAATATCTGGGTGTTTTAGTGCCATGGAAGTCCAATATGAGTTTATAATATAATAAATTGAGAAGTGTAGATTACAAGAAAAATAAGATAGTAGATCTGTTCTCCTCTGTCTTAATCAGACTACGTCTGAAATATTGTGCTCAATTCTGGGTATCGCAATTTAGGAAATCCTATTAATAAACTAAAGAATATACAAAGAAGGGTTTCTATAATAGTGAAGGATTTTCAGGCTCACAACATATAGACAATGGTTAAAGAAATGAGGAATGCTCAGCCTAGAGGGAAAAAAAGACATGAAAGATACTTGATAATTCTGAACCTTTTAAAAAAATAAATTTTTAAAAATTTAGATCATACTCCAAGGAACATCTGTCTCCACCTGTGGGTGAGTTTTAATATGGCTAATTTATCATTTTGCTTGATATCTATTATTCTACTATTTATTATCATTCAAGGGTGGATCCCTTTTCCTGCATCTTTCCTCCCACTTTCCCACAAGATGCCAGTTTTGCTGGATTGGCAATATGTACTGTTCAAAACAGCCATTTAATGTTTCTCCAACATATTCTGTCCTGAGCTGTAGTTAAAAGATAAGACCTTCCAGAACAGAGCATTGGTATTCAAGAATCTTCCAAGGACATGCTTTCCTTCAAATCCCTGGAAAAGCATCTTAGATCAAAATGAAAATAAACTGCTTTGCCTAGTGCCCTGCCTGCTCTTTATTCCACAAAAGCAAGAGAAATACCTTTTTTAAATATGCCTAGTCAGGTGCTATCATTAACAAATTTCCCATAAAGACTTAAAGCAAATATCACCTTTCTATCTCTCCACCCCTTACCACTGCCAATTAACTTAAAAGTAAGCTGAGAGCTTTCAATCTGTGACCAGCATACTTTAAACATTGTATGTATTTGGAACAGCAGATGACAGTTAATAACTAAAGCATAACTGCAACCAGATTCAGCAGCTGGTTCTGATACAAGGTAAGTTAGAATTGTCCTTAGGCCAGTCTGTTCAGGGAGAAATCACTAATTTATCATTCTGTGAGCAATATTTTTTTTTAACATCACCTTCATTTATAAATATATTCCCTCTTTCCCAAGCCAGTGAGCCTTTTCTTGCAACAAAGAACAAAAAAATATTTAGGAAAAAAATTTAAAAATCTTAACTAAAATTTAATTTAAATTAATTAATTTACTGAGTCTGATATTATAAACAATGTTCTATACTCATGGTCTCTATCTTTGCAAAGAAAGGCTGGGAAGGTGTACTTTTTCTTATTTGCTTCGGGGACAAGTTTGGTCATTATTATTTAAATTTGTATTTATTTAAGTTATATATATATATGTATAATTAAATTGTTAAATAAAATGCAGACTAAATTATTTAAATTTGGGATTTGTGTAGCTTATTATTTACATTGTTTATATTTATGTTGTTATAGTGAAATAATATTTGTTTCAAAAAAGCATTTAACACAGTTCCTGCTATATAATAGGCACTAAATAAATGCTTTCCCCCTCTTCCTTCACTTATAGTCATCATATATATTTTTTTTCTGGTTGAATTTACTTCATTCTGCATACATTCATATAAATCTTTGCACGTTTCTGAATTCTTCTTATTCATAATTTTTATGGCACAGTAATATTCCATGATATTTGTGTACCATAGTGTACTTAACCATGACCTAATCAATGGTCATCTGACTTATTTATGATTTTTTTCAACTAGAAAAGTGCTGTTATGAATATTTTGGTGTATATCCTATTGATTTCAAAGAAAATTCTAATTACAGAGGAAAGAACTGTTTAAGCTTGAATGCTCACATAAGACTCATAATATTTAATTCTTTTTAAAATATTTTTAAAACTGTCAGGTATTACTTTCATCCCAATCCAAAGAAGTACATTATAGAATAGACAGAGTCAAAAAGAGCCTCAATGATCATCTTGTGTAATCATCTCATTTTATGGTTATGGAAACTGAAGACTAGAAAGACTGAATGAACTTACTCATAGTCACTCTCTACTCATAGTAAGTAGTAGAGCTGGGATTTGAGTTCATGCTACCTTTAATTTTTGCCATTCCTATTTTATTTTTTTCCTTTTCTTTTTAGTTCTTTCTTTCTTCCTTTCTTTCTGTCTTGTTTTCTTTTCTCTCTCTTTTTTCTTTCTTTCTCTTTCTTTCTTTACTTTACCTTCCTCTTCTCTTTTTTCTTTTCATTTTTTTTTGATTATTAGATCTGTGGTTTCATCAATGTGGGGAATTCCCAGTGTGGAACCTACCTTTTCTGATTTAAATCAGCAATTCATCTCTAACTTTAGATGTCTATTTCATTAAACAATAGCTTGAGGACCCTGGAAAGTTAATTGAATTACTAATGATTACACAGCTAATAAAAGGCAAGGTCTTAAATCCAGGATTTCCTGATTCCAAAGTTAAGTCATCCAGCCACCATATCTTGTTGCCTAACAGGAAACATTTATATAGAAATAAAATTATTTTATTACTTAAGGAAAATGTATTTAGTGTTTACTTTGTGTAATTCAGACATTGTGGGAGTCGAAATATAAGTAAGACTGTCTCTAGTCTCAGAAATTATTACAGGGACTACAAAGAACAACTATTTAGCACCAGCAGTTTACTTCCAATGATGCAACTATAATATTTTTATAGCAATTAAAAGGAATTGGGGAAGATGTCCTACAGAAGGTAGGATTTTAGCTGGGATTTGAAGGAAGCTAGAAAAGGCAGAAGAATAAGATAATGAGGGAGAGAGCATTCTAGTCCTGAGACAACCAGAAAAAATGCCCAGAGCCAAGAGAGTAAGCATCTTATTTGAGGAACAGCAAGGAAGCCAGTGTCACTAGATCAAAGAGCATGTTGTGGGGTGTATGGTAGAAAGGACTGGAAAAGCAGTGGTAGTGGTGGGGTAATAAAGTGGTGGTTAGATCATGATGGACTTTAATTGGCAGAGGATTTTTTCATTTGATCTTGGAGTTTATAGGGAGCCACTAGAGTTTATTAAGTAGAAGAGCAACATGATCAAATGTGTGCTTTAGGAAAATCTTTTTTGGTGATTTAATGGAGAATGGACTAGAGTAAGGAGAGACTTATTGAAGGCAGACTCACCAGCAAGCTATTACATTAGTCTTAGTGTATGGAGATGAGAAACTTTTGCAGGATGGTCTCAGTAACACAGATGAAAATTAGGTATATATGGGAGATATTTGCAAAGGAAAAATTGAAAGATTTTGTCAACAGTTTGGATATGGAGAGTGAGTGCTAATGAAAAGCTGAGGATGACACCGAGGTTGCAAGCTTAGAGTGCTGGAAGGATGTTGGTACCCTGGACATTAATAGGGAAGGTGGAAAAAGAGAGGATTTAGAGGAAAAGATGAGTTCTGTTTTGAACATATTGAGTTTAAGATATCTACTGGACATGAAGTGCTCTACTCAGCCCAGCATCTACCTGGACTCAATTCCATTTTACCAAGAGTAACTTGGAGCAGAAACGTAGGTTAGTGAAGCATGAATTTCCTAGTGTGGTAAAAAACCTAGATACTGTGAGTTCTAGCTCCTAAGGAAAGCACCATCAAAAGGGAGGGAGTCAGAAAGTGAGCAATTGGAAAATAAATAAGGGTAAAAATGACTAAAATTACCAAAGATCTCAGGAAAAAATGTCAAAGACCTTGAACATAAGCAAATAAATCAACAGAGAAAACATGAATAGCAGAAGAAAATGTGGTCTCCAGATCTAGTAAAAGAGTTCAGACCTCTATGAATAAATATTGCAAAATAAAGAAAAAAATGACTCAATACTTGATGAGACAAAGGACTCTGTGGAATGTGAGGAGAGCATGGAACCACAACATACTGTTTCTGAGTTGTTTAAAAAGAATGAGAATAATGAGAGCAGAAATCATGACCTGCATAGAAGAAATTATTAGCAAGGAAAAAATAGAACAGAACCTTGAATCTACAATGGCAGGTTTCACTAAAGAAACAAAAGTAAAAAAAAATAGAACAATTAACTTGGAATACAAATACACAGAAGTGAAGGGCAGTCTGGAAAAAGAGAAGGAAGAAAGCAATAGCACTAAAAGAAAATATGCTCTTTATCCAATTAAACATGCTAATTGTGAAAACACAGAACACAGAGATTGCACAGACAACCTAAGATACAAGTTTCCCAGAGGTACATGATAAATTGAAAATCCCAAACACCGTATGCAAGAAATAATATAAGAAAACTCCCCAACCCTTCTGAACACAGAAAATGAAATATCAATTGAAATCATTGCCTACAAAAAATAAGATATATAAAATTTATATATAAAATATATATAAATTTTATTTCTGAAACAAATTCTGAAAGCTATCAGGAAAAATACCTTCAAATGAAAATGAAAAGAAATTTAAAAAAAAGATTCTTCTGCACACACAAGAAAATTAAGAAGGGAATATGATATATTCTGAAAAGATGATTGGAAGATCAGGATGCAGCCCAAGGCAACATACTCTGCAAATTAAACTTAATAATAAATGGGAAAAAGATATATATTCAGTAACACAGAGACATTTCAAAAATTCTTAGAACAAAAATAGAAATGAAAAGATTTAAAATTTTTAATTATTTTTTAATTCTCAAATATCCCAGGCAATATAGCCTGCAGGAAGGACGAATGAATGTAGCATCCAAAGACAGCAATAATAAAAGTGACACCAGAGAGTTTTGTTTATTTATTTTATTGAAGCTTTTTATTTTCATTTTATTATATATAGATAATTCTCAACATTTACCCTTGTAAAACTTTGTCTTCCAATTTTTTTCCTTTCCTTTCCCCTACCTCTCCCCTAGATGGCAAGTAATCCAATATATGTTAAACATGGGAATTCTTCTATACATATTTTCACAATTATCATGCTGTGCATGAAAAATCAGATCAAAAAGGAAAAAAAGTGAGAAAGAAAACAAAATGCAAGCAAACAACAAAAAGAGTGAAAATGCTATGTTGTGATCCACACTCAGTCCCTACAGGCCTCTCTCTGGGTGCAGATGGCTCTCTTCATCACAAGATCATTGAAACTGGCCTGAATCATCTCATTGTTGGAAAGAGTCACATCCATCAGAATTGATCATTGTATAGTCTTTTTGTTGCCGTATATAATGATCTCCTGGTTCTGCTCATTTCACTCAGCATCAGTTCATGCAAGTCTCTCCAGGCTTCTCTGAAATCATCCCAGCAGAGAGATTTATAAGAGACATTTTTTTCCTAAAAAAATCCAAAGGATGCAAAGGCAAAAGACAGGTGAAAACAATAAAGAGGCAGGTCTGGGTTATTAGTGTCAGAACCTGGAGATAGTCTGCCTAAAGGTGAATCGATGTTTTTGTTGTTGTTGTTGTTGTTGTTTTGTTTTGGGTTTAGTTACATTATATACATTACATTATATACATATGTTACAAAAAGGGAGGGTATGTGAAAAAGACAGGAGTGTAGAAGAATACAAAGGAGTGTAATGTGACTGAGTCAAATCAAGGGCTAGCAATGGGGAAAAGTGACACTGGTAGTTTCTCAAGAAGAGAACATTCAGAAGGACAGGAGAAAGGTCTCAAAAAAAGGGAAAAGAAGGAAGATTTGCCATGGTGATGAGAGAAATTTCTATTAATCAACACTCCTATGGATGAAGAGAAATGGCCTATCAAGAGAGATGTTCTGGGTGTGATCTGGGGGATCTTGAAATATCACATGTATTTCCTTGAGAGGGATAGGGGAGAGAGAGAGAGAGAGAGAGAGAGAAAGAAAGAGACAGACAGACAGACAGACAGAGACAGAGACAAAGAGAGAGACAGAGAGAGGTGGGGAGAGAGGGACAGGAAGGAAGGAAAGAAGGAAGGAAGGAAGGAAAGAAGGAAGGAAGGAAGGAAGGAAGGAAGGAAGGAAGGAAGGAAGGAA
>JAJPUD010001780.1:106962-157834 GCA_023553655.1 Myrmecobius fasciatus | reverse complement strand
GAAGGAAGGAAGGAAGGAAGGAAGGAAGGAAGGAAGGAAGGAAGGAATTAGTAATGGGCTGTATAATCAGGGATACATTGGAGTGTACTATCATGAGACAATGCTCTCTAGGTAACCTGCAGGATTAGTATTATTCTGGGAGAGAGGCACAATGGGAAAAAAAAAAAAGGAAACCTCAGGGCAAACTCTACAAGGCAGGTACAAGAACTGCCTAGAGAGGATAGACCAGAATGGCAGAATTGGCAGTTTTAAAATCCCTGAAGAATACAGTGAGTAGAGAGAGACTTGATAATTATATAGAAGTCATGGATCAGAGAACAAGAGTTTAGAGTAGAAAGAAATAGTAGAGGGATAATAAAGAGAATGAGAAAAATTGTCTCTGGAAAAAAAGGCACAAAAAAAGAAATTTTTAAAAAGAATAATAGATATGGAATAAAAAGCAGAATTAAAGTCTCTGTTCTGTATCACCTTGGACAAGTCAATTACCCTTCCAGCCTTACTTTCCTCATCTATAAAATGGGGCCTTCTAGACCTGTATGTATCAATAAGAATAATATATATAAAGAACCTCATAGATATGAGCTTGGTATCTTGGTACTATCATTCTGATGAAACTTTTTTCCTAAAGTGATAGACAACTTTACCTACTTAGGTGTGTTCCTTTGAGGTTCAGGGCCTAAAGTGAATCATGTAGTATGTTTCCCTTCCCTTTTCAGTATTTTCATATTGGTGAAATCTATGACTGGGAAAAATCAAGGACAGCTACAAGTTGCAGACTATATATTGGTAATAGTCATAGAATTACAGAATATTTATATTACTTTTTATGTATAGTTACCATGGAGTTCATATAATTAAAATATTTGGTGATTTTGGGCATTAGATTTTTTTTTAAAAGATGAAAAAACATGATTTTTCCAAGTACACCTTTCTATTATCTGCTTTCCTCTTTTTCTTTTTCTATTCTTGTGCTGTTTTCTCCTTGTTTCTCTATTTTTGCAGGTGCCCATGATAATGTGCTAAATAACCATAAAGGTACCTACACTTTTGCTTATTAATCCAAGGCCTACAAATAAATGTAAGTGAATGGACAACTTCATTCCTAGGTTACCCTGCTCTGGCTTGTGGCTCCATCACCTAATTAAATACCTTAGAAAAGCTTAGTCCTAGCTATTCTTAGAAGCAGTGTCCTGTAGTAGAATTGAGAGCTGACCTTGGAATCAGGAAGACCTGGTAACAAAACTGATCTCTGTCGCAAATATGACACATATATGACTATGCAAGTCACTTAGTCACTGAGTACATGAGTAGAAATGTTTTTGTCTAAAAGTTTCCCAAATCATTGAAATCACAAATCCAATTCTATTCTTTTTTAATGGAATACATGCCAACAGAATGTAAACTTTTAGCAAACAGCAAGTCTGAGTTTCACCTCTGCATTCTGTTCACCTCTATACCTCAGTTAAAAATATAAACTTAATTCAAGAAACCTTTATTAAGCACCTACTATGTACTTAATTCAAGAAACCTTTATTAAGCACCTACTGTATACTTAATTCAAGAAACCTTTATTAAGCCCTTTTATATACCACTACAGTAGTAGATAGTAAGTGTTTAATAAAGATTTCTTGAATTAAGCAAATATTTCTAACTGAGGTATAAAATTTAGTTGTAAGAGATGGGAAGTTGAGTTCACTTCTCACCTTTTGAAACAAATGGGGAAAGAAGGTAAAAAGGGGAAATAAATACATACATATGCATATAGTCATATAATACATGTATATACATGTGCACACATATATTAATATTCATGCATATGAATATATACACTCAGATATATGTGCTGTTTAATGTCTATCCATCTATTTAGTCCATCTATGCAGCTATATGGCACAATGGATAAAGTGCCAGCTTTTTTTCATCTCTATGACTTCTATTTAACAAACATATAATAAGCACCTACTATGTGCTGGACACTATAGTTGGTGCACAGAAACAATGATGAAAAAATGACATAGCCTTTAGGGAATATACAGTTTTCTAGAGAGGATGATATATGTATAGTAATAATAACATAATAATAATAACTAGCATGTATATAGCACTTTAAAATTTACAAAGTACTTTACATATACTAATTTATGCATATATACTTATATATGTTTACATATATATATATGAAATTGAGACAAATTTATCAAGATAAGAAACATTCTCCTATTTATATAATGTCAAAGTTCTCAAAAGAGATCATAGCTATCAATAATCATATTTTTTAAATTCTCTAAATTATTAGTAGAGAAATGCAAACCCTGAGGTACCACCTCACACCTATCAGATTGGCTAGCATGAATGAAAAGGAAGATGACAAGCGTTGGAGGAGATGTGAAACAATAGGAACGCTAATGAACTGTTGGTGAAGTTGTGAACTAGTTTAGCCACTCTGGACAATAATTTGGAACTACACCCAGAGGTCTATAAAACTTTGACTCACCAATGTTACTACTACATAGATCCCAAAGAGAACAAAGGAAAAGGAAAAGGATTTAAATGAACAAAAGCATTTATAGCAACTTTTTTGTGATGGTATAGAAATGGAACTTCAGGGGATACCATTAATTGAGTAATGGCTGAACGAGCTGTGGTATAATTGTGATGGAATACTATTGTACTATAAGAAACGATGAGAGAGATAGTTTCAGAAAAACCTGGAAAAACTTATATGAACTGATACAAAGGGGAATAAGTAGAACTAGTAGAATATTGTACACAGTACCAGAAATATTTTAATGATGATCAAGTGTGAAAGACATATACTGTCATCAATACAAGGCAATTCCAAAGGATTCATGATGAAAAATGCTATCCTTCTCCAGAGAAAGATAGATGGAGAGACAAAGAGACAGAGGGGAAGAGAGAGAGAGAGGGAGAGAGAGGGAAAAAGGAAGAGAGAGAGAGAGAGAGAGAGAGAGAGAGAGAGAGAGAAGAGGAGAGGAAGAGAGGGAGAGCAGATAAAAGTATATTGATTTTTTTCTTTATTTTTCTTGGTTTTTGCAACATGACTAATATAAAAATATATTTTGCAATAATTCACATGTAAAAAATCACATTAATCATTTTATCCTCAAAATAACCTTGTGAGATAGGAATTCTCTTTTACCTTCACTTTACAGATGGGAAAATTGAGGCTGATCATGAGATTAAATAGCTTGCTTAAGTTGTAAATTCTGAAGATGGATTTGAACTTGGATCTAGCAGACACCAGTTGCAGGACTCTATTTAATATACCACCTAGCTGTGTTTGTGTTTATACTTGAGAAATATTTTTGCCAAATGTCTTTGCCAATATCTTTATTAAGAAAACCCTAAATGGGTTCAGTTGGTTTTCAAACACAACTGAAATAATTGAGCAACAACAGGCACTCATTGAATGATGGCACAGAAATGTAAGGATATTGATTAGACCTGTGATTTCATTGATATGGGCAGGTAGCATAAGAACTTCCCATATCAGTGAAGATTGGCGCTTGCTCTTCCATTTAGAGAATTTCTTGAGGCACCAAGAGGCAGAATGATTTGCCCAGCGTCACAGAGCAAGCAAATCAGAGATTGGATCAGAATGGACCTTGAGACCTGCTCAATAGCCAGTGCACTACACTGCCTTTCTGAAAAGAGATTCATTATTAAAATACAGAGGAATGGTATGGTCATATAAGAAATTAGGAATATGAGAAATTCAGAAAGTCATGGAAACAAATGAATGAGATTATGGAGAGTAATGTTAGCCAGAAACAGGAAAACAGTAATATTAACATGAACAGGGCAACTTAAAGGAATGATAAAACTCAGCTAAATGTTGTTTACCATTGCCAGTAAAGTTATAATCCATTCCCAATTTCAGTTATTCTCTCCACTTAAAGACAATTGTTGTCATGGAGACAAGGCAAGTAGTTATAACAGAAACTTTCCACATGAGATGAAGTCTTATGTCAGTTATGCTTGGGAAGAGGGACATAGATGGAATTAAGTGCCTCTTTCCCAAGTTGATATCAGTCTGGTAATCATCATCCTTTGGGTCCAGTTGTTGTTGTGGCAGGTTCAGGATTTCAATAAATCAGTTGTTCAATAAGCATCTATTAAGCACCTACTATATACCAGGCACTCAATTATGTTCAAGTCTTCACATAGCATCCCAGACCCTCTGTCCTCCACTATGTCTCAAAGTTTGGCCAAGTTCATGATGATTGTTGCCATGACACTATCTCATTCTCATTCTTTTTGCCTTTTTGCCTTCAAACTTTCCTCACATCAGGGTCTTTTCCATGAAGTCCTGTCTTTTCATTATGTGGCCAAAGTATTTAAGCTTTAGTATTTGATCTTCTAGTTAATAACCTGAATTAATTTCTGTAATAATCGACTGATTTGTTCTCCTTGTTGTTCAAGGGACTCTCAAAAGTCTTCTCCAGTGTCACAATTTGAAAAGTGTACATTGTGCAGCACTCAGCTTTCCTTATGGTCCAACCCTCACAGCCATACATTGGTACTGAAAAAAACACAGTTTTGACTCTATGGACTTTGGTGTCAAGGTGATGTCTCTGACTTTTATTATGCTTTCCAGATTTGCCATAGCTTTCTATCCAAAGAATATTAAAATACAAAGACAGATAATGAAAAAAATTCCTATTCTCAATAAACTTATATCCTATAGGGAATGGAGGAAAAGACAACATGTGTTCATATTAGCATAGAAAAAATAAATACCAAATTGTTAGATCCAAAATAATTTGTGAGAGAGGGCATTAGCAATTGGAGGGAATGCAAAAGGTGTCATTTGATCCTCAAAACAACTCTGGGATATATGTGCTATTATTGTGCCCAATTTTATAAATAAGGAAATCAAAAAAGATAAAAGTTGAATGACTTGATCAGGATATGTTACTTAGCAAGTGTCTGGTGTTGAATTTGGATTAAGCCTTCCTTTTTCCAAATCTCAGGCTGTATCCACTATGCCAGCTAACTGCCTCCCATTTAGGTCCTTGGTCATCTTTGGCTTAAGGAAAGTAGTTATACTGATTCCCTAAATCATTACACATTATATAAATGTGACTAGATATTATTATTATTTCTTTAGATATAATAGAAAAAATAGAAAAAGTTTTGGATCAGCATCTAATGTGGTGACTGGGACAATGGGTACAGACACATGTACAAATACATGTGTGCATACTGTGTGACACATATATGTGTCATGTATCCACACACAGCATATCACCATATATTTATATGTTATTGAATACATGTATGTAGTGTAAACTCATATGCACATGTGTGTTTGTGTTTGCTGAGGGATCCATAACCAAACCTATGATTTCACTGATATAAGTAAATCCTGGTGAAAAATCAGGTTTTCCTGATCCAAAGTCCTGATCCATATCCACTCTCAAAAAACATTTAAAGCTACCTTTAGAGTCTACAACTATAGGCCAAAGTAGAATTATTTCTTTTTTTCCTAGTGGGGAAAAAGATTGCTCATCAGGTACAACTTCAGAAAATAGTCTGAGAATCCTGCCCTTATGTTAGGCTCATATATTTAGAGTTAGAAGGGATTATAGAGGTCAATGAATCTAACCCTGAGTCCCAGAG
The DNA here is from genome assembly GCA_023553655.1 of Myrmecobius fasciatus. NCBI lineage: Eukaryota > Metazoa > Chordata > Mammalia > Dasyuromorphia > Myrmecobiidae > Myrmecobius > Myrmecobius fasciatus. Next base: position 152,191 of record JAJPUD010001780.1, on the reverse strand, counting down.
AGATTAAGTCACTTGCACATCAGCTGTGTCAAAGGCAGAATCTGAATCTAGGTCCACCTGACTCCACATTCCCTGCCTCTTAAGTTCCTTACTGCTGGCTTAGGAAAAATGCCAAGGATCCCTCCTGTCTGTGTTTGGATGTAAACAAAAAATCAGAAGGACTCCCGCTGGTTTCCACAGAAGTCTGCTGGCCCAGTCCCTTTGATGGATCACTCTCTGGCACCTGGGGGTAAACTGTGACCAAATGGGGGCTCCTGGGGCTTGGCTGAGGGGATGAATGAGGCCATAACAAACTGTTAAGCTGAGATACTTGACCAGAATTAGTTCAGTGTCCGACAGAATGCTTATCAGGGTTTTTCTCCCTAATTTTAACTCAGCTTCAATTATGAAAACAGATTTATTTCTGTCTCATCCCTTCCGGCCCATCATTCCCATGGCTCCCTGTCTGTGTCTGTAATCCTGAACTGTCTGGCTGGTTAATCCCCTGTTGTCACGGTTTGGTGCTGATGGGGTTGGTTCTGAAAGGTATTTCAGCATCAGAGCAATTGCAGAGGGCCCACATGGGACTATCAGCTAATTGAATATGGGACAAACTAGGGAGAAGATTACGTCTTTCCATAGGAGGAGCCACAAAAAGAGGTCCCTCTCCTTAGACTTAGAAAGAATCAAGGGCAAGGAAAAAAAGCAGTGTGAAAAAGTTGTAAGAGCTTCGAATCTGGATACAAAGGTCCTGGATTCAAATTCTGACTCAGTTATCTCCAAGTCACTTTGTCTCTCTAGGTTTCCTCATTGGTAAAAATGAAAGGGATAAACTAAATGGCTTTTAAAAGTCTAAATGCTATGATCTTAAAATCGTGAAGTGACCTTTGTGACCTTGGGCCATTTTTCTAGACCTGAGTTTCCTCTTCTTCGTGGAAGACTGGACTAGATCACCTCCAAATTCCCTACCAGTTCTAAATCTATGACCCTGGGATTCCAAGATCCTGTGAGGCTTTAGACAAATAAGCCAGTTTACTTTCTCTGGTCTGTTTCTTATTCTGTAAAATGTGGAGTTGAATAAATTCTCTTGCATGGTTTCCAGCTTTAAATCTATAAACTCTCTGATCTAACTTGGAAAAGTCACATCATTTCATTGATCTCAATTTCTGAATCTGTAAAATGAGGCAGTTGGATGAGAAAAATTCTAAGGTTCCCTCCAACTCTATGATCATACGGAATAATGCTGGACTTCTACGGAACCTGCTCTCTAAGATTAACTGCAAAATTGTGTGTATGTGTGTGTATGTTTAAGAATCAGCAGGAGTAGGTGTTCTGTGGTGAAGAGATAATAGATTAACAGGTGCTGAATAGGCCTGAGTTCCTGCAGCTGTAGAGAAGTGGCTCTCAGCAAAATTGAGAAGGATACAGAGTTTGTCTTTGGTACCTTTCCACTACTCTTGCATCCTATAAGGTGCTTTGTGTCTCTAAACCTATGATTATGCATTATGTAAGTATGTGCTAATATAATGTTTAACAACCAGCTTTCAAAATAAAACACATTCAACATAATTTTAAACTCAAATCTATCTACATTATTATTTTCTTCATCCCTTTCTTAAGTTTCAATGATCTATAAAACAATAAATCAAGCCCCGATCTGTAGCATTTGCCCATCGTCTGAGGTATAAATATCATTGTTGAGTCATTTCAGGATTTGTATGTCCCCCTTTGGGTTGTTATTTTTTGGCAAAGATACTAGAGTGGTTTGCCATTTCCTTTTCCAGTGCATCCACTTTGTCAATTAGTACAAGTTTAACTGACTTACAGTCACATAGCTAGGAAGTATCTGAGGTTAGATTTGAACTTAGGTGTTCCTGACTCCAGACCTAGTGCTCCATCCACTAACCTACCACCTGCCTTATCTATGATATTAGCTACCTTCCAAATCTGAGAATCCTGACTAGGGCTTTTATATCCTTCTACAGGGGCATGTTAGAGTCAACTCATACCACCTTGGGAGATATTCAGTGTGAGCATTTACTTCTTAGAAATTGGGAAAATCTATAAATCAGAATTTGTTTTATCGTTTTGTTTATTTTCCAGAATTAAGGAAGTGATGGATATATGTTCACAATACAAATAAGCTTAAAAGTAGATTGTGGCTATTTTTTTTTTCTTTTTAGGAGAGATGGTTGTTAAATATTTAGCAGTACACTCACTCCTGCCCTTAGATGACCAGGAAACTGCAATTGGGAAGCCAGAGTCAATCAAATCCTGAGGGCAATTTTGACTTCTTTTAGGTAAACACACATTGTGTGTAGAAGGAAAGAAGCTTCAACAGGAAAAAAAAAATGATCCTGTTATGCCGAGCATCTAATCCAATTCCATCATTTCACAATAAGGTAACTGGACCTTAAAAAGGTTTAGTGATTGACTCAAGACCATGTCATGTCATGAGTTAAAAGCAGAACTAGAACCCAAGGTTCTTGAATCCTAGTTAAATGATAAGTCTATTATGCTAAAACCTCCTCTTACTCAGAAAACATTTAATAAGTATCAGTTTCTGTAAGCCAGGCTTTGTACTAAGCTTTGGGGTTACAAAGAAGAACAAAAAAAATCCCTGCTCTCAAGGAGTCCCCCAGTCCAATGATAAGTCCATTACACTAAAATCCCTTCTCAGTCAATAAACATTTATTAAGGATCTACTATGTGCCAGGTTCTATGCTAGATTCTGGGGCTAAATAGGGCAGAAAAACAGTTCCTGCTCTGAAGGAACTTTTAATCCAATAAGTCCATTACACTGAAATCCTCTCTCAGTCAAAAAACATTTATTAATCAACTACTATATGCCAGGTGTTATGCTAAGCTCTGGGGTAACAAAGGCATAAAACAGTCCCTGCTCTCAATGAGCTCAAAATCTAATGGAGAAGACCATAAGAAAAAAAGTGTGTACAAAAACAAAAACAAAAATATTGACAGGATAAATTATGACTAGAGGGAAGGAACTATTGGAATGATTGTTTCTTGGGCAGATATGATAGGATAATTCATGCTACTATGCTAAATAATCTATGAGGAAAATAGTTTGATCCCTGAAGATTCTTGCACAAGGATGGCAAAGAAAAGGAAATATATATATATATATATATATATATATATTAATGGGGTTTATTTGTTTTGGGTTTTTAATCTGACCTATGATTAAGCATTCTTAGTGAAGAACTATATCTATTCTACAGATTGCAGCCTTAGAAAATTGCCTGAAATTACTGGTGACTTGCTTAGTGTCACACAGGTAGTTTGTGTAGGGATCAGCGCTTGAACCCAGATATTCCTGAATGAGAAGTCAGCTCTCTTTGCTCTTTATTATTTCATGCTGTCTCAGCATCATACCTTTAAAAAACAGATGATGGCAATGAAATAATGTAAATCCTATTATATATTAAAAAATAAAGTAAAATAATGGTATCAATTAATCAGCAAACAAATAGTTGGTGCTGCTTCTGAAACTGGAAGGTCTTGATGGTCCTTGATGCACAGTGGTCAGATAGAGACTTAGCATGACATTTTCTAGACAATGTCAGAACTATAGCTGGTTTGGGCTAGTCATGCATCAACAGAAGAAATAAGTGCCTGCCTGGCTTAAATTCAGAGGTCCTGGGAAGCTGTCTTCTTCACCCCCAGTATTTCTACATTTTCTTTTTGATGCCTAAAAGTCCAGTATTAAATTTGGATTACTTTTGATCTCTGATAAAAATAATTTCCAGAGTAACTCTATGCTTTTCCTGTCACATATATCTTAATATGAAAGAATTTATGAGTCTTCCTTCTTCAACCCTTCTTCTTTCCAAGCAACTGCTGAAATGCAACTCTTTTGCTCATTAACCTTCTGGGGTTCCCTATTGCCTATGATAAAATAAAGACTCCTTATCTTGGCAGAAGGATCCTTGACAACTGGGTTCTCTGACTTTGCATTATTTATTACACATTATTGCCTTTCAGCCATTCTATATTCCAGTCAAGCCAACTTACATGTTCTGCAATCCACACTTTGCTTAGACTGACCCACATTCCTGGAATGCTCATTCCCTTCACATCTGTACTCATTATGGGAAGCTTTATTTAACCCTCAGTGCTCACTCCTCAAATTGTCAGGAATATATAGTATTTATCTGTTTCATCTTGTATTACTCATAATGACATAATTTTATGCAAGTTAAATATTGGGACTTCCTGATATTAACATTAGAGACTTTGTAAAACTTAGAACTGCACTAAGACTTTTGAGATACCCTATATATTTTCATATTCAAATGACTTTTCTCCCTAATTAGACCTAAACTATGCCTTTTCAATCAATGCTTATCAACAAACATTTTTAAAGCCCCTACTATATGTCAGACAATGTCAGATGTTGGTTATACAAACAGACATCAGGACATTTGAATTCTAAAGGAGAAAAGCACATACAAAGTTAATTCAAGGTCTTTTGGCAGAGGGTGAGGATGTAGAGGGAGGGGGAGGGCATTAGTAACTGAGGGAATAAGGAAAAGGTCTCGTATAAAGGTGGATTTTTGATTTGAACTTTGAAGAAAATTGGGGATTCTAAGAGGTAGAGTTGAGGAAGGAATACATTCTGTGCCAAAACAACAGACTTTTCGAAGGCATGGAGGTGAGAAATGGGATGTTTTCTGTAAGACACAGCAAGAAAGCCAGTTTGACTTGGCTGTAGCATGAAGGGGAGTGGTAATAAGTCTGGAAAGGAGCTGGACTGAAGCCAAGCTATGAAGAACTTTACATGTGACCCAGAAGATTTTGTATGTGCTCCTAACCTTCTTTAAGGAGCCACTAAAGTTTATTAGGGATAGGGGAAGAGGAGGTAGTCAGACTTTTAGAAAAATCACTTTTTCAACTGTGTGGAGAATGAATTGGAGAAGAAAGAGTAGTAGTCAAGATAGAGGGGATGAAAACCTTAAAAAATAGAAGGCTATTGGAGATAAGAAATGGAAACAAGAAATTTTATTTCTTCCTATCTCCTATAAGTCAGTCATAGCACCCTACCAACAAAGTCTCAAAATAAATTTCTTGTTTGCCTGATGGATTAACTTTGATACGTATGATCCCTTGAACATTGAATGTTCAAATGTTGCTCAGAAAAGGTCAGAAAACAAGGATGACAACAAAAGAAATATAACTGGAAATATCCCAATTATTTGAACAAAGGATAGCGGAAATATCCCTGTTCTCTATTTTTTTTCTTCTTCCTCTCTACTTCTTCTTCCCCCAAGGATGAGGAGGATATGCCAGGAGTATTGATTTTGAATTGGTAAAATCCTTAGTAGTCATTTAGTCCAACTTTTTCTTTTTTGAGATGAGGAAATCAAAGCCCAGAAAGATTAAATGTCCTGCCTAAGTGACACTTATAAGAAATACTAGAACGTAAATTTAAATCTGGATCCTTATACTTATCAAGTCCAATCTACTTAGGCATTAAGGAGCCCAATGGATACAGTACTCAACTTGAAGACAGGAAGACCTGGATTTGAATCTTATCTGACATGTTATTTATCATTTTGGGGCAGCTAAGTGGTATAATTGGTACAGCACTTGGGCTACAGTCAGGAAAACGTGAGTTCAAATATGACCCTGTGTGATCCTGGGCAAGTTATTTAACCTTTGTTTACCTCAGTTTCTTTAGCTGAAAATGGGGATAATAATAGCACTTACATTCGGTTTCTTTTAACATTTTGAGGATAATATTTTAAAATTTTTAAAATATTATATATATATATATTATATATAATTATTTTTAACTTTTTAAAATTGCTTAGTACAGTGCCTATAGCACATAATAGGCAATACAAAAAATACTTATTTACATCCATTTCCCAGCATATTTCATTTTGAATCTTGCCTAGCCTACCTCCTCAATTAATCGCTCTTAGCATCTCAGCATGTCTCCTCATTTGTAAAGTGGGGGTAACAATGTCACCCCATTATATATATATATATGAATGTGTGTGTATCACTTTAGGGTTTGAATCATGATATATATATATATATATATATATCAATCACTATTCAAACCTTAAAATTGTATATATATATATATAATATGATACTAGGATAATAGCATTTACATAACAAACCTTAAAATTATATATGTATATATACATATATATTATACTAGGCTAATACTTAGCATTTACATAGCACTTTAAGGTTTGAATAATGTTAGATAGATTAGATGAATATCAAAATATTTATAAAACTATCATATATAATAGTGACAATAATATATTGATCACCATTCAAAACTTTAAATTATAAATATATATGTATATATATATGATACTAGGATAATATTTAGCATTTACATAGCACTTTAAGGTTTGAATAGTGATAGATTAGATATATTAATCATTATTTAATCTAATCCATTATCTAATCTATCACTATTCAAACCTTAAAGTGCTATGTAAATGCTAGATATTAATCACTGAACCACACTTTTTCTATAATTCTTTCATGAGTTCTAGTGATTAAATAATACATTTCCTTGTTTCAGTGATTTCTGACTTTTAGTGACCCTAGTGTATGTTTTCTTGGCAAAGAAATTGGAGTGGTTTGCCATTTCCTTCTCTGGCTCCTTTTACAAATGAGGAAATTGAGACAAAGAGGGTTTAATGACTTGACAGGGTCATACACCTTTTATATATATGCCTGAGGCCAGATTGAACTTGGGCCTCCTGACTCCAGGCCCAGAGCTCTATTCACTGTACCACCTAGCTGTCCCCCAAATGATCAATAATATTTTGCAACTATCAGCCTATTTTCCCACCCAAGTCAATGGGATAAGGATCGTTTTAGGTAAAAAAGCTATTAGATATTAAAGCATTAGAGGCTAAAGGGTGTCATACAAAGAGCACTAGACTAGGAAATAAGCCGTCCGGTTCTGTTTTGAACTCATTGTGTGACTTTGGAGAAGTCATTTCACCTTTTGGTATTTATTTACTTTTATGTAAAATGAGAAGGGTGATGAGCTCCAGAATGATTCCCTGTGTCTTTTCCAAGTAGAAAGTGTTCAAATGCTTGATGAATACTAGTAGAATTTTTATAATTAAAGCTTCGATGAAAGACAATTCTCACTGTCTCCTCTGATGCTGGTCAGTGTCATCTCTTTCAAAGACCAGGGGGCAAAGGAAGGGATCCCTGTGGCCAGAGGTCCCACATACCGTTCCATGTCAATACGTTTCTCCCATTATATCCCAGCATCTTCTCTCCCTCCCCCCCCAAGAGAAATAGATCCATGTTTTGCTTGCAATCTCGTGCACGTGGCCCATTTTTAGTCAGAGTGACCTTGGTGATTGCTTGGACGTCTGAACACAGAAGAGAGTTTTTAGAGTCCCCAGCTTGCGCTGACACTCCTCTGAGAGCATTTAGCCAACCTGTAATTATCTTCTCCTCCTCTCGCGCTGTCTGAGTGACTGATGGCCAGCCATGTGCAGTCCCTTTAAGGATGGAGTTCCATTCTTCTCATGCACTGCATGCATTCAGATGCACAGGACATGTGCGCTTAGCTGATGGGCATCAGGCAATTAACATAAGCCCAGCTAGATTCCAAATGCCTCAACTTGATGCTAGTATTGCAGTGGGAGGGGGGAGGTGGCCAGGGGAAATCTGCAAACCTTCACCTCACAATGCTTAACTGCAGAATTATTTCTCCCAGCAGAGCAGAACCTCTGATGTCAATATCCTCCCCCCACCCTTTTTTTTTTTTGCAAACATAAGCACTCGGCAGAAACAACAGCTATGACTCAGTTCCCAGTGAACGTTGCCCGAATTGATTTAGTCCAAGTTCAGATTTAGCACATAATCATGTTCAATTTGCTCCACTGCACTGCCTGGAGATAAAAGGCTTGTGGAGGGGGAGAAAAAAAAAAAAGTAGATTTAGCTTATGTCAGTCTTTGTGGTGATGTCATTGCCATGCGAGAGGGACGAGGGCTGTTTCTCGGCTGTGTCTGTTCAGTTGCAAGGGTATACCAGGCAGAGCAGCTCTGGGTACAGAGAGTCCCTGACTCCTGGCTCCAAGAAGAACACATCACTGCCCACTTTTCAGTGGAGATTTTTAATTGGAGGCTTTTCACATAACTGAAAACTCCAAAGCTGCTGAGTTCGATTTTTTTTTTCTTTTTTAAATACAAAGAGTGGGGAATGCCAGCCCGGAGCATGGACTGTGATGTCTCCACTCTGGTTGCCTGTGTGGTGGATGTGGAGATTTTTACCAACCAAGAGGTTAAGGTATGCACTTGCACCCCTCTTCTCTTCCTCCTTTATTCTTCTCTTTCTCTTCTTCTTTCCCTTCCTCCTCCTTCCCTTTTCTTTCTCTTCTTTCTTCCCCTCTTCCTCTCTTCCCTTTCCCCTCCTCTTTTTCCTCTTTCCATTCCTTCTCATTTCTTTCCTCCTCCTCTTCTTCCTCTTTCCCTTCCTCTTTTCTTTTCTTCCTCCTTTCCTTCCTCTTCTTCCTCTCCTTCTTCTTCATCCCCCTTCTCTTCCTTTCTTCCCTCCCTTTACCTTCTATGTTTCTTATCTTTCCCCACTTCCTGCTCTTCCTTCTCTTTCTTGGTTATCATTGGTACTGCTTTGAAAAAGCTTTTTTAACTTAAGGAATTAAGAGTTTGTTTAATAGTGTAAAAACAGAGAAGAAATGTGATAGTAGTCTGCCTAAGAAACACATTCATTGCCTGAGTATCTGAACTACATCAAGTTAGATGAGAAGATGCCCTCTGAATCTTTTTTTTCCTTTTTTTCTTTTAATTTGGGAAAAGGCAGCAGCCAACATTTCTTTGATTATCTTCTCAATATTGCATGATCTCTTTTCATGATAGTTGCACATTAATTTCCTCTCCTTTTATCTGTCAATTTAAAAAATTAGTGAAATCTTCGTTCTAAGAGAAGCTAGAATCTGAAATGGTTAAAGAAAACGTGCCCAGCAAACATCAAGCCCAAGATGGTCCAATGTGATGACAGAACAGCTCGCTTGTCATTTATTCCATTTAAATGTTTTGGGAGATGCTCCTTAAGTTGAGCAAACACAGAGTAGCTCCATGGGGCACTTATAATCTTCACAATCCTTTCTAGAACAAACAAACAAAAACAAACCACTGCATCATTTGTCTAGGAGTTCCTTAAAGGTAAAGAACAGGTTATTTTGTGACTAAGTAGACTCCTACAAAGAAAGTTTGAGTAGTCCAGACACAAATAGAGTAGGGTGGAAAATCATAACCAATTTTTTACACTTAACATTCTTTGCTGGTCCTTACTGATTGCTTCAGTTGTGGTCTTAACTGTCATGGATAATTGTACTCTGATGAAATCAATTATCGTCAGCATTCAGTTTTCTTTGATGGAAAGAATCCACTGTTATGGCAAAGGAAATTTTAATTACTCTTCTTATATAGGAATAAGGCAGCTAAACTTCACCATGAGCAAAATAGCATCTTCAGCATTGATAGAGAAAGATACTTGGACAACAACAAAAAAAAAAAAAAAAAATCAAGGGTTGTTTGATGATTTGGAGGAAGAAAAGGGAATTGAATTGCATCACTTCCCCCCAAAGCTTCAATCTTTATTTGAAGGGAAGAGTTAATTTCTTTGTTGCTATGTATGCAGGTAAGACAAAACGTCTTATGAGCAAGTGCTTGTAAATTATCAGCAGGAGGCTGTGTCACTCAAGGATGTCATTTGTCCAACATAACTGCTTCAAAACACTTTTGAACTGGACTCAAAGGTTGAATTGGTCACACCTGCATATTTTTGCACAAGCATCATGGAGAGTTTCCAGTATCTGTTCTACAAAGTAGTACCAATAAGTCAGAGCCCATTTTAAATTCCAGTGGTCTGTGCAGAGGAAATGCTTATTTTAATGTTGGTTGAATTGAATTGAATCATATGCAATAATTTAGATATGCATGTGAGGCCAATCAGCATTTCACATACCATTTCTAGAAAATGCCTCCTTTTTGAAAGCTCTGTCCATTGTCATGGTGTGAAACCAATATAGATAGTAGGAATAATGAAAGACTTCTTATGTTTTCCAGGAAATATTGGTGCAGAGAGAGGTATAATTATAATTGCAAAGGAAAAGTCAGCATTACATCTAACAGCCATAAACAATGCATTGCCAATTTTCCATGTGACATGGGAAGGTCATTGAATAGCTCTGGAATTTTTCCCATATGTTTTTCTGAAACATGGTCACAGGAATTTAGATCATGAGCATTAACATCATTAGTTGCCGAGCCTATACTATATACATGGCACAATTGAGGGATACAGAGGAAGATAAAATATAATTTTATATGTCAAGAGATTATATTTTAGTTGACAAAACAAAATAGACATATTTGCATAAAAAATAACACCCTCACCCTAACCTTCTGCAAACCTATATAGAAGCTTTGTTTTTATCTTTATAATGTATTTATTATTATTATTCTGTTTTACATTCTTTTATACATATAGGAAATCATAGAACATAGGCTGGGTGTGCCCACACAACTTAAGTATGTTCTGTTAATACCTTTGACTACAGGTCTAGGTATTCTGCCTCCTATAAGTTTATAAAATGTGTAAGACAGAACCTACATTTTATTTATATCAGTAAAATCTAACTCCAAGGCAGGCACTTAATACAAATGTTTGTGAGTCAATCAGCAAGCTTTTACTAAGCACCTACCATGTGCCAGATACTGTGAATTGAATTGCAGGATGAATGAATGAATGAAAACATATTTATTAGATGTTTATTAAACAGATGGTATAGAAGTAAGGATTATGAGAATTAAGATAATTTCAGAGGATATGAGATCATTTCTAGCTAGAGAAGTTGGAGTAAGCTTCTTGAAAGGTATTAGGTGGATCTGATTTTTATAGGTAGAGAGGAAAGGTGTTCTACCCAGGAGCAAAGTGGCAAAGCTAAGGATAATTAGATGGAAAGTGAGTAGATCAGTCTGGGTGAAGCAGAGTGTTCACCTAAGACTCATTGTGATACAGGCTGGAGTCAGATGGGAGAAGGTCTTGTATAGTTTGCTTTCCAAAAAGCCTCTAGCTAGAGATTGACATTCCATTTCTCTCCAGCCCAAGGATCTGTAATGCTACAAAGGATTTATTTCTATTTACCCAATCTGTAGGGCTGATGGATCAATGGCCTTTGCTAGGTGATGGCATTTCCTCACTTGCAAAGCATCATGCTCAGTTGCTTTAAGTCTGATAGCCTTTCCTCACAAATAAACAAAAACTGTCTTCTAACCTCACACCCTTGTTTTTAGAAAATATTCCCTTTGTGTTTATGCTCATCTTTGCATTTTTTATTGCCTTTGTGAGAAAATATAGTAATGTGGATAGAGATGTCACATAAGTACCTGAAAGTCAGCAGGTAATGGCAATGCTAACTATGGTGTTGATAAAGTAAACTAAATTAATGCAATTAAATTAATACAATTTAAATGCATTTAAATTCCAGCACACAAAGAAAAATTTCAGAAAGGATACTCCTTCCCTTCCTTTGTCTAGATCTATGATTTCATTTGGGATAGGTAGCTGCTGGGAAGGAAACCCACCCATTGCATGTATGTATACCTGTTAATAGCTATTCTATATGTATACATACATACTGTATGTATACCTGTTAATAGCCATTCTATAATTTATTTATGGAACATAGAATAAGTATTCTATAATTTTTATCTATAAATTATTTAGCTATTTTAATAATTATCAAATAATATCTTGCTCTTTCCTCCATTACATATTTCTCTTACTCTAGTTTTGAGGGGGGAATAATTGCTTCCTCTCATTTTTAGTAAAATATAAGCTCTTTAAAATCAGGGGCTTCTTTTAGCTTTTTCTTTATATTCTCCAGCACAATGCCTGACTTATAATAGGTACTTAATAATAATTAATATTCAATAAATTCATTTAAATATGAAAAATGCCATGGATTCTAGAAGGCTAGGTTCTTCTGGAAGCCTGTTTATCCCTGGTCAATAATTCCATGCACCGCTTCCTATTGTCTTTTACACTCCCCCTCTCCACAATATCTGTGGTCTACTACCATGAATTCCTTGAAGAAAGATATAGTTGCTGTTTTCTTTTCTCTCCTCCCTATTTGACATGGGTTATATATGTTGTAATTTCGCAAAACATATTTCTTTAATAGTCATATTGTGAAAGAAAACACAGATTTCACCCCCATGCACACCAAAAAACCCCATGAAATGAAGTGAAAGATAGTTGTTATCATTCTATGTTCAGGCTCCATTAGTTCTTCTTTGGAGGTAGATAGCTAAGTCATTCACAGCTGTTCATCATACTGCTATTGTGTATTCTCCTGGTTCTGCTTACTTCACTTTGCATCAGTTCGTGTAAGTTCAGGTTTTTCAAAGTTATTCTGTTCATCATTTGAGAATGAAGTTCTGATGAAATAGACTGATTATTTTGATGCAGAAGAATAATTTGTTTGTACACTGATCAGTTTGCATTTTATAATGACATGCTCAGAAGCAGCAAAAACGGGAAAAAGAAGATAGACACAAATGATGGCATAATAGATAGCAGATGCTCAAGTGCAGAATAGGTTGAAACATTCAGTAAAGTATAACTCCCCCCCCTCAAAAAAGTTTTTTTATTTAGTTGAGGACAAGAAAAAAATTAAAGGCATGATCACTGCTTGCCATGAATGAGATGATGATAAGGGATAATGAAAAGAAGTTGAAATTACTCCATTTCTTTTGTGTTTCACTTTTCTATACAAAGAACAGTGACAGTTATCTACTGATCTTATACTTAAGAGGAAGTAGTTAGGAGGGAATTAAAGCATGAAATATGTGATAAGAAGGCAAAGGAGCATGTAACTGCCCTCAATGAGTTCAAGTCACCAGACTAAATAAATAGTATCCACATATATTGAAAGATTACTTAGATGTAAGCCACTGGCAGTGATCTTTGAAAAAAATAAAGGAGTACTCTTATGTGGTACTTTTCTAGAGAGACAGAGAAATTCTGCAAGACTGAAGATAGAAAAATACAGTTATCCCTTCCAGATCACAGGGGTTAGGTTCCATAATCTGGAAAATCTGCATAAATTTTTGACCCTCCTTTCATACCAGAGAAGAAGTCTAAATTATTGTAGTATCAAAAAGATTAAATATCTTGTTATTATATAATACTATACATATATTTCAAACATTTCTAAGTTACTAAACATTGTCTATTGTTTGCTGACTTTTGCATGTCATCTGTGACTTCTGCAAAACTCCCCCAAAATTCCCATTTAATTTTTTTTGCCAACCAATGATATATTGAAACTGCAATGGGGAAAATTATGATGTGGAAGGGATAACTTATTGTTGCCAGTTTCAAGTGGGATAAGAGATAGATTCTTTAAAATTCAAGCTGGTCAGCTACCAGTTAATTGGAATAATGACTTCCATTATTGGCACAATTCTAGATCCACTTATTAGAGGGATGGTTTGTGAGTATTTTACACAAGAAAAGTAAGACTAAGAGACAGCATGGCTTCATCAAGAACAAATCATGTCAAATTACCCTAATCTCCTTTTGTGACCAAGTAATTGGATTGATAGCTCTGATGAACATCATAGTCCAAGTATAATTGAATTTCCATAAGGAATTTGCCAGTTTCTCATTGTTTTACTGGGGACAAGATAGGGAAATATGAGCTGGATAATGGTGTAGTTCAATGCCCTGGGACCAGCTGAATGACTGGCCCCAAAAAGTGGTGATAAATAATTCAGTGTCAAGATAGGTGCCCGTGAAATACCATGGCTTGTTGTCCTTGACATTACCTTGACTATTTTTTATCAAAGACTTGGTACAGAAGGCTCATCCCAAATTCCTTCATAACCTGATGCTATAAGCGATAACTTATATAGAAAATAGAAATAGAATTCTCTAAAGATGTCAGGGAAGATAATAGGCTCTTTGAGGAAAAAATAATTTTAGTATTGCAAACCTAGTTATGAGAAAGTGATTTGATGTGACAGTTTGAAAAAAAAGTTAATTTTCAATTTTCATTAAGAGGTCTTGTGTCCAAAATTTGAGAAGTGATAACAATGTTCTGCTCAGGTCAGACCTTATCTGATTATTGCATTTAGTTCTGTGTGCCCATTGTAGCAAGCCAGAGAATGTCTAGAGCAATGGCAGCCTGAACGATACCAGGGCACAACTATGCCATAAAGGGATTATTAGAAGGAACTGGAAGTTGTTCAACCTAACGAAAAGAACACTTGCAGAGAACATGATAAATGTATTCAATTATTTGAAGTTATTTGTGGAAAATAGATTACTCTTTTTTTTTTTTCCATTTGGCCTCAGAGGGCAAAGTAGGAATGAAAATTATTTGTGGAGGCCACTTTCAGCTGTATTCAAGGAATTTCCTTCTAATAATTAGAAGGTCCAAAAGATACCCTGGAGGTATTCATTTGGAACCTGGATAATCACTTAAGTATTTCTGATGTTGGAAAGAAGATTCCTGCTCAGGTTGGGATTTGACCAGCAGAACTTTGAGGTTCTTTTTACTGTTTGGATTCTATGAAACTCAGATAAATAAGAGCATAAGCATAGTTGATGATGAAGATAGGATTCCAACTTGGAATTTCAAATTCCTAAATCTAATTTTTTTTTATTATACCATATCTTGCCAGACTTCTTTTAATTATTTTATAAAATCCCAATTCCTTCCTGGTTTCTCTCATGGGTTTTAGTTTCTTTTTTGCTGTAATTTCTCTATATCACCAAAGCTGTGAGGCTTACAAGGAACATAGTTGTAAGACCCTAATACTAACGATATACCTAGTTTCCATGAACACTGTAACATAAGGTTTTCTCTGTAAGATGACTAAGCTATAATATTATCTATATTTTCATTCAATATTAAAAAGCATTTTGATTACATTTAGTTTGTGATAAGCATTGAATAAGAAGCTGGGAATAAATACAAAGACAAAAAAAATGGTGTCTATCCTCAAGGAGCTTACATTCTATTAAGAAAAAGGACATGATATGTAAATATAAAATATTTCTATTGAATAATTTATAAAATTCATATGATTTATAAAATATGTATATTTTCTAATTTATAAAATTGATGTGACAAATAAAAAATAGGCATAGTTATAATTATAGAATCTGTGTGATTTATAAATATGAAACATGAAGAAAATAAATTATATTTCTAAATATACAAAATGAAATTAAGGTAAATTTGGGGTGGAGCTATATTTTGAGGAGATAAGGAGAAGTCTTGAATGAGAGATGATATATTATCAGAACTTTGAAGGAAGCTAGGAATGATTTGAGGTGGAGGTGAAGAAATGCAGTCCAGAAATGATGTTAAGCCTATTTCAAAAACAGAGAAGTGATAGACAAAATGTCATGAAGGAGAAACAGCAAAAAAGGCAAATTTGGCTGGGTCACCCACAGAATGAATGAAGAGCAATAATGTGTAAATAAGCTTGGAAAGCTAAGATGGAACTATATATGGAAGGATTTTAAATACCAAACAAAGGATTTTTATCCTAGAGACAATAAGGAGCTCAGAGGGGTAACATGGTAAGATATGTTTTAAGATTATCACTTTGGCAGCTGTGGAGAGAATTGAAGACCGAAGAGACTTCTTATTAATTTTTATTCTTGTTGACAATTATACTATATTACTAATTCATGGCCAGTGCGTGTAATGTTATTCCACTTGTTATATATATTCTACTTGTTAATTCATACTGTAGAGCTGCTTAATCCAATATCTGGAAACCAAAATCCTGGTCAGTTCAAAAAATCATGTTTGAAGTTTGTTTCCTTGACATATTCTACATTTAGCTGTTATGAGAAGTACACAAATTACTTTGGGTGAGTGCTCTAGTTTTTCTGGAGCCTCAGTTTCCTCATTGGGAAAGTGAAGATTTGAACTAGAGGACCTCTAAAGTCTCTTCCAACTCCAGAGCTATGATCCTTTGACAGCTAAGCAAGCTTATATAAGGGATGAATAAAAAGAGCAATGCAAAAATGATCCAGCTTCAAACAAATCTCCCATATGTTTGCAATGTGCTAATAAATGTTTAATAAATCACTATTCTCTCCCCCCAAAAAAATAAAAACAATACACTTTTAAGTTTCATCTTCATAACTAACATTTCTTCTGTCACTTTATTAAGTTTAGAAATCAACAAAGCAATAAATCAAGCCTTTGTTTGTAGAGTTTGCCTGTTTCTGAGGAAGTTCTCAAGAGTTAAGCTAGCTCCATTTTCCCCTGGCATATCTTCTTCCAGTATCCCAACTCAGACTTTTTCAAGGCTGTGACAGTTTGCAAGAAATTGTCTGCCTCTGAGCTGTCTCCTCTTCTATAAAATGGGAATAGCAATACTGTTAGTTCCTCACAGAGTTGTGTTTAAGGCTCAAATGGAATAATGTATATACAACCCAGACTTCCCCTGAAAACACATTTATTGTCATGGTGGATAAGATATTTTCCTTCCAGGTGGGCAGACTATCCAGAGTTCTTGCCAGTGTTGGTCTTATCCTAACCTTGACTGAATTTGTGGGAAGAAATGAGGAGGGTGACCAAAGAGGAGGCACTATGTGTGATAGTATTCCTGAGACTCTTTTCCACTATATAAAGAATTTTTAAACCTTAAACTTCTATACAAATATTAATTATTCCTACTCTTATAAAAACTCTTGTAATCACTATCATCAAAATAGTAAATCAACTGCTTCATTTCTCAAATATTCTGAATAAAAGCTGGTTTACACATTAAAAAAAACAGCCTTTTAATTTTATAGGTATTGGGAGCTTCCAGGGAGGGATTTCCTCTATTAAAGCAGGACAGTCCCTTCTCTACAACTTGTAACCTTAGATGATCTCTAAGATTTCTTTCAACTCCAGAACTATGATCCTGGAGCCCTGAGAGAGTCACACAGCTGCTCTATGTCAAAGATAGCATTTGATATATCTGACCATTTCTTGCTGACCCTAAGACCAGCTCTCCACTCACTATATCCATAGTTGGCTCTCTTGCCTTTATTGTTACTTTATATTGTTATACTTTTGTAGTGTACCTTTATCATTAAAAGACTATTTACACATTTTTCTATCCTAGCTTTCTAGATAATGATGCTAGGATATTTAAAAAATAGAACAATTGTGTAAAACCTCTCTCTTTTTTCTTCCTCTTCTCTTTTCTCTTCCACCTCTGATTCTTTCTCAGTATAATGCGTGAGTCTGAGACAGTTCTGAGAAAAAGTAGGGGTTTATGGGAAAATGAAAGTTAGGATTTTCTCCATAAAATATTGCAAGAATTGGGAAAAAACTGTTGTTTATTTTTATTTTTATAGCTTTGATACTTACTATCTGTGTGCCTCAGATAAGTCACTTCATCTCTTATAATTTCAGTTTCCTCATCTATAAAATGAGAGTGTTGGACTAAGTGATCTTTAAAGTCTAGTTTTCATTCTATGGGAGATGAGGAAAGGAAGGAAGGAAGGAAGCAAGGAAGGAAGCAAGGAAGGAAGGAAGGAAGGAAGGAAGGAAGGAAGGAAGGAAGGAAGGAAGGGAAAGAAATAGAAGGAAATAAGGAAGTAAGAGGGAAGAGAGTGAGGGAAGAAAAGAAAGAAGGGAAAAATAAGAAAGAAGAAATGCCTATATAAGGTGGGAAGAAAAAAATGCTGACAGGGGAAAGACATACCATGAGTGGAAAAATCTATTCTGTCTTAGGGATATTTTGAGCCTAGATAGGAAGATAGATTAGTGATTAAATAAGAAATTCCACTAGGACTACTGGAAGAATTTTAGTTTTTCAAGGACAATTGCACTGGGGTGAATTACAGAGGCACTCATGTCAGGTGCTGTGGATCTATTTCCACTGAAATTGAATTCCATTTAAAAATGGCATTTTATTATATTTTAAGAGAAACTCAGGGAATATAGATTCTGATAGGATTTTTTCACTAGGCAACAAGTCAAGTCAACAAATATTTATTAAAGTTACACTGTCTACAATGATTGGGAATACCAAAAAAAAAAAAACAAAAACAAAAACAAAAACAAAAAAATGAAGAAGACAAAAATCAGTCCCTGCTTTCAAGGAGCTTAAAGTCTAATGAGGGAGACAACATGCAAATAACTATGTATCAACAAGATCTATAGAGGCTAAATTGAAGATAACAATGGAGGAAAGTCATGAGCATTAGGAGGCACTTAGAAAGACTTTTGGTTCCTGAAGCAAGTCATTGAAAGCTAGAAGCACAGATGAGAAGAAAGTGTATTCCAGATATGAGGGGTGGCCAGTGAAAATGCCTGAATGTAAACATAATGTCATATGGAGGAACAATCAGCAATCAGATCCATATCATGAGGTCCCAAAGTATATGAAGATAAGTAAATAAGGTGTAAGAACACCAGAAAAGTAGAAAAGGGCTAGTTGATGAAGAGATTTGAACACTGAACAGAGGGGTTATTTTTGTTTGTTTGTTTTTATTTTCAAATAATAGGAAGCCATTGAAGTTCACTGGGAAGGAGAAAGATTGATATGCTTAAGTTGTGTTGTGTTTAGGAAGGTCAACTTGACAGCTGAGTGGAGATTAGACTGGAATGGGAGAGGTGGTGAGAATCTTTATCATGGTGGTAGCAGTGTCAGGAAAGAAAAAGAGGAGATTACAAAGATAAAAAGCAGCCCCCTGACAACTGATTGAATATTGGGGGAAAGAGAGACTGACACAGACAGACAGATAAAAAAAGAAAGAAAGAAGGAAAGAAAGAAAGAAAGAAAGAAAGAAAGAAAGAAAGAAAGAAAGAAAGAAAGAGAAAAGAAAGGAAAGTAAAGGAAGAAGGAAAAAAGAAACAGAAATAAGAGACAGAGACACACAGAAAGAGAATGAGAGACAGATGGGCAGACAGAGACAGAGAGAGAGGCAGACAGACACACAGAGAAAAACAGACACAAAGACAGAGACAGACAGACACAGAGAAGGATATAAAAAGACAGATAGAGAGAGACACAGACACAGAGGCAAAGAGAGACAGACACCCAGAGAGATATAGAGGGAGAGATAGACAGAAAGAAGAAATAGAGAGACAGAGACACACAGTGAGACAGAAACAGAGACAGATGAATAGATACACAAAGGCAGAGATACAGAGACAGAGACACAAAGACAGGGAAACACAGACACAGAGACAGAGACAAAGAGAGAGGCATGGGGATGTAGAGAGGGTGAGAGGGAGAAATTAGGGCAGGACCACAGGTTTCAAGCTCGAGTAACCAAAGGGGCCCTGGACAGTAATACAGAAGTTAGCACAATTTTGGAGAAAAGATACTAGTTCAGTTTTGGAGATGCCAAGTTTAAATAATTCCAGTTCCTAGATGGAGATGAGAGACTGAAGGTCAGGAGAGCAGTTAGGGATGGATAAATAGATTGGAGAAGCATCTGCATACAGATGATGATTGAATCCATAGGAGCTGCTGAGAGCACCAAATAAAATAGTATAGAGGAAGGAAGACAGATTCTTGGGATAGCCACAAGTAGCTGTGACCACATCCCCTTATAATAACAACTCCAAATAATAAAAACTGACATTTATATTTGTACTTTATGGTTACAAAATACTTTATGCACCAACACATCTTATTTCATTTTCATTACACTTAAGAAAGAACATTGGGGACCTAGGATTAAACACTGATGCATACAAACAGTGTGATATTGTACAAATCATTCCTGCCTGAGGCTCAATTTCCTTATCTGTAGAATGAGAGAATTGGATTAATTGGTTTCTTAGGAAACCTTCAAGCTTTAGATCTCATATCCATCCCTAAGTTTCCATGCAATACAATTAATGCTAATAGTACTGTTACTTTTTTACCAAAAAAGAAAAAACAAAAAAACAAAAAAAAAAAAAACAAAAACAAAAACAAAAAACCTGAAGCTCAGGAAATTTAAATGAAATGCACAGTCACATACCTGGTAATGGGCTGAACCCAGAAGTTTCAATACTCTGTACATACCGCTGCTTCCAAGTAACAGCAGTGATTAGAATCTGTCTAATTTTCCTTTTTTTTTTTTTAAACCAGATGTCAAAATGAAGCCAAGAAGAAAATAGTAACTAACAGCTTCTTCATAGCTAGGCAATAAATGTTGGTTGAATTGCATTGACTTGAAAAACAAAACAAAACAGTGACCTGGCCACAGCTTGCTTCCTCTCTCTTATCTTTTGTCTTTCCTTCTTGAAGAAGACCATAACATGCAATTGAATTTTATTTAAGTGGGAGAGGCTGTGCAAAGTCACCAGCTTCACTTTTCCCTCCAAAGCTATCTGGGTCCAGTGGTCAAATATAGATCAGAAGACTGGAAATGGCCCTGGACGAAATGAGACTTTGTCCTTTTAGCTAAGGTCTTCAACAGGTCTTGATTTGACTGAGGCAACCTTACTCTCATGTGGAAGGAAATTCAAGAACTTGGTGCAGTGTATAGAGGGTCCAGCATCAGGGAGACCTTAGCTTCAGGTGTACTTCTGACATATCCTGTCCTGGACCTGCCACTGAATCTCTTCATGTCCCAGGCCACTCTCTAAGACTATATATTGCCAAAAGGGATCAGATCTGTATTGAGAGGGGATTATTAGTGCTTGAATTTCATATCTCCTTTTGACAAAGTACATAAATCAAAACATACACAGCTTTATGGTTGGGGAAGGGATGAAGGGGATGTCCCAAGGCTCTCTATCATCTCTAGGATGAAATATAAGCTTCATTTGGCAGTTAAAGCTCTTTGCAACCTAGTTCCTACCTTTCCAAAGGAAAGCTAGGTGCTGCCATGGTTCATAGAGACATCTTCCTGAGTTCAAATCCAGCCTCAAATCCTGGACAAGTCACTTAAAAACTGTTTGCCTCAATTTCCTCATCTGTAAAATGAACTGGGGAAATAAATGCTTGTCAGTCAGTATCTCTGCCAAGAAAACCCCACATTAGGTCACAAAGAGTTGGACTCAGATGAAAAACAACTCACTATCATCAACCTTTCCATTCATTTTATGGTTTACTACCCCTTCATGACATGATCTAACTAAATTGGCCCATTTGTTATTCTTTTAATATTATATTAATACTACATTCTTTCCATCCATCCCCCTCTCCAAGCTTTTGCACTGCCTGCCGCACATTGTGTACAAGCTTTCCCTTCACCTCCAGGTGTTCCTGGCTTCCTTCAAGACTCAGCCAAAAATTTGGAACTCTGACCAAAGGGCTTTCAAAATGTGCATATCCTTTGATCCAACAGTGTCTCTACTGGGTTTGTATCCCAAAGAGATCATAAAAAAGGGAAAGGGACCCACATGTGCAGAAATTTTTGTAGCAGCCCTTTTTGTAATGGCAAGAAACTGGAAACTGAGTGGATGCCCATTAGTTGAGGAATGGCTGAATAAGTTATGGTATATAAATATATTTATTATAAGAAACGGCCAGCAGGACTATTTCAGAGAGGCCTAGAGAGACTAACATGACCTAATGCTAAGTGAAATGAGCAGAATCAGGAGATCATTGTACATGGCAACAAGATTATGTGATGGTCAACTCTGGTGGACATGGTTCTCTTCAACAATGAGGTGATTCAGGCCAGTTCCAATAGACTTGTGATGGAGAGACCCATCTGCATCCAGAGAGAGGACTGTGGGGACTGAACGTGGATCACAATACAGTATTTTCACCTTTGTTGTTGTTTGCAAGCTTGGTTTTTTTCCTTTCCCTTTTTCTCTGCTTTTGATCTGATTTTTCTTCATGATAAAAATAGAAATATGTTTAGAAAAATTATGCGTTTCACCTACTTTTCACCTTACTTGCTGTCTATGGGAGGGAAGTAGGGAGGAAGAAAAATTTGGAACTCAAAAATTTGCAAGGGAGAGTATCAAAAACTATCTTTGCATATACTTTGAAAAATAAAAGGCTATAATAAAAAATTAGCACAAACCTCACCTTTTGCAAAGGTGCTTTTCTAGTCCCCTGACTTCCCCTCTGAAATTACATTCCATCCATGTCATATATATATATATATATATATATATATATAACTTGCATTGATCTAGTTATTTATATATTTTCTCCCCCATTAGCATGTGAGGACAGGGCTTTTTGAGGACCAGGATTATAGTGTTGTCATTTCTTGTATCTTTGGGACAGCACAGACACATATTTGTTATTGTCCAGTTATTTCGATCATGTCTGACCCTAATTGTGGTTTTCTCAGCAAAGATACTGGAGTAATCCCGATTTCTTTCAGATGAGGAAACAGAGGCAAAGTGATTTGCCTGGGGTCACCCACCTAATAAGTGTCTGAAGCCAGATTTGAACTTTCAAAGGTGTCTTTGACAAAGTGACTCCAGGCTCTGTCCTCCATCCACTGAGCCAACCTAAATGCTTATTGACTGGCTTGTACTTAGCAAATAGAGAGTACTTAATAAATGCTGATTAGCTGATTTGTCTAACTGATTTATATTTCTAATTTCTCAAGATTTCTGTAGGAATAATAGCTCCCATTTATATAATGATTGAAGGTTTTCAGAATCTTTCTTCATAAATTGTGTCATTTGATTCTTGAAACAATGCCAGGAGTTAGATGCTATCATTATCTCATGTAATCAATGAGAAAAAACAAGGTTTGAGGGAATTAAGTGACTAGTAAACATCTCAGGCAAGATATGGTCCTGGATGTTTATGATTCCAGATCTCATAGTTTATCCATCACACCATGTGATAGAATCTTTTACCATATCAGCTTGATGATGAGTACACAGAAAAAATATATATCCCTAACCCAAACTGTACAAACTGGGTTTATCTGAAGCCAAAATAATTATCAGCTACTCCTTCTGGCTGGGAGATAAATTGCCCTTGGTAATAATTTTCTCCTGAAGAAAGTATGTTGTTCATTTCCACTATATTGTAATAAAACTGTACCTAGTCATTATCAGATGTAGCTGTTGCTACTTGAAGTAAGGGTTCTGACATCTGAAGTCCTCAACTCCAGGCACAAAATGAAAATGTTTCAACTTTTCAAAAGTTCCTGACATTCTGCCTGAGAATGCCCTTCTCTGAAAAGAACTATCTATCTTTTTCAATTACATTTTCAATTACAGACTTTATCAGGTTTACCTTCTTTGTTAGATAAGACAGGGAACCAACTGCAGTGCCCAGATGAGATGCCAAACTTAAGCCTTGTCTAATATCCTGCTAGTCCCCACAATGACCTGACTTGCTTCATAATTATGAGAGCCAGTCTGTCCTCAGATGGTTTCTACTTTATCCCACAAGGGAACTTTGAGTCCATCTTACACCTAGTCCTAAAATCTATGACCTCTGGAAGTCCAGGACATTCAAAATTGGCAACTCTTAGTGAGTTAGTTCAAAGAAAGACATTGTCCTAAGGAGCTCCATCCATTCTGATGGCATCTGATGTTGGGATTTTTCTACACAGTAGAAACTAGGGAGAGCAGTGGGGAGAGCTCTGGGTCTGAGTTCAAGTAGATGGAAGAACTGAATTCAAATTCAGCCTCAGATACTTATAATTTGTGTGTCCCTGGGCACTAAGTCACAATCTCTGTTTATCTGTTTTCTCAACCTTAAAATGAAAATAGTAGTAGCACATAATAGGTTGTTGTGAGGGCCAAATTATATATATATAAAATGATCTTATTGTTGTTCATCCATTGTTTTCAAAGAGAACCAATGACATCAGGAGGAGGATGTCTTGACTTGCAAGTGAATTGGATTTAAATGAGTCAGAATTGTGAAGTCATAGCTTCCCTTTTTCCTTAAGAATCATCAAAATCCAGTGGCAAATGATAGGTCAAGATGACTTGAGCACAATGCCTGGCACATAGTAGGTCTGTTATAAAGCTTTTCTTCTTTCTTCCTTCCTTCCAATGCACTGAACTGATTCTGAAAAATATATTGTGTTGTCCATGTCCACAGGATCACTGTTAAATCAACAGCATTTATTACAGGCCTATTATGTCCCAGACACCACACTAAGTACTCTGTGATTGTTGTTGTTATTGTGTCCAATTCTTTGTAATCCCTTTGGGGATTTTCTGGCAAAGATACAAGAATGGTCCACTCTGTCTTTCTCCAGCTTGGAGATACTGGAGTGTTCTGCCATTTCTTTCTCTAGATCATTTTATAGATGGGGAAATTAAGGCAGAGTTAAATAACTCATCCAGGGTCACCCAGATAGTAAGTGCCTGAGGTCAGATTTAAATTCAGGACTTCCCAATTCCAGGCCTGACACTCTATCCACTGTGCCACCTGATTGCCCTATATATTCATATGATATATTATATGTATATATAATATATCATATGAATATATATATAATACAGTATATACATATGTAAATACACATATAATATATGAAAATCTATGCATATATACAATGTTTATGTGTATGTCTGTATTATGTATATATATAGATATATATTATATAAAATACATATGTAATATATAAATCATACACATAATATAGAAATTATATGTATAATATGCTTATGAATGTTTGTATTATATACATGTATACATACATATATTATATATAATATGCATAATTCTGTTTATATGCAATATATACATATATACACATATATGTAAATATATAAAACAATATGTATGATATATAAATTACACACAAATAATATATAAAATTATATTTATATTGTGTATATATGCACATAATATATACATATGTAAGTAATATGTATATATGTTATGTGTGTGTCTGTATATACACAATATAATCCTAAATATGCATTGAATATATTATATATAATAGGCATTATATACAAATTATTTGCACATAACATATAAATTATATGTATATATATGTTTATAATATGTTTGCATTACATATATATGCACACAATGCATACATATATTATATGTATAATTGTATGTTCGTCTGTAATATGTGTATGTATATAAATGTATATTATGTATGCATAAATATATAATACATGTGTTTATATATAAATTATATTCATGTAATATATAAACTATATTTATAAAATTTATAAAATGTAAAATACTATATATACAGTATTTTTGTAGATACGTACATGCATGCATGTTTGTATTTTATATGCATCTGTATATCTGTATATATACATATATCTGTGTATGTGTCCAACTATATATCTCTGATGGAGTTACTACCACAGTAGGAAAAGCATTAAGATTAAGGAGGACTGGGAAAAGGTTCTGTAAGAAAGCAATATCTTAGCTAGAATATGAATGAAGCCACTGAGAGCAAGTTGTAGAGGTGATGAAGGCATGAAGGGCAGCTAGCGAAAATACTTGGAAACAACCTAATCATGAAACAGAGTTCATAGAGGGAAATACAGTTTAAGAAGCCTAGAGAGTCCAAAGGGTCCATAGGATCATATTTCTAAAACTCTGTAGATGACCTTAGAGATCCTTTATCCCAAATCCCTCATTTTGCCAGTGGGGAAACTGAGACCCAAAGTTATATAAGTGGTAAATAAATGGTGAAGCCAGATTTAGATGCATTCCAGATGCTCCGATTCCAAGTCCTGTGGTCTTTCTCCTGCTTTCTCTCTTTGAGGGGTTCCCTTATTTTCTGTGGGGTTTTTTGCACACTAGTGTCTCAATCAAGGCTTGGTCTTGATTCAGGCTTGAAAGTATCAAAACTAGTTGGGCTAAAGTGCAAATGAAGGTAAAACAGATTTATAGTCAAATGGCCTGGGTTCAAATCTCAACTGCCTACCAAGTATTACTTGCATGATTTTGGCAGTCACATTTCTTCTAGGTCTCAGTTTCCTCAATCTGCCAAAAATGAGATGTTCTCTCTACCTAATGTTCTCTAAGGTCTTTTCCATTTCTTAATCTATGTTCCTAGGATGAAACTTTGGTTAGACCCTCATCTGAGCTACAACATTTTAAGATCTTGTTTTTATCTACTAATTATTTTTGTTGTTGTAGTTTGTCCTTTGCTCTCAAAATTGACCATGACACCAGGGAAGTGAAGCTAAGACATGTAAATGAATTGAATTAAAGTGAGGGAGTGCTGTGCAAGGTCACCTGCCTCACTTTCTCCTTAGAGAGGAGTGGGAGGAAGGGAACAGAGTAACTACAGTCTCCCTAAGAGAAAACAGAAAATGTATATACATTCTGGTGTTATAAATGCTCTTTGAGGCTTGGATTCTTCATCCAATTCCATTTGCAAAAGGTCTTAGCATAAATCAATAATTAAAATCACTGTGCTAGTTCCTGAGAAATTGAATAGTGTGTCAATTCAGGGAATAGGACTTGTATCACTTAATGGTAGAATTTAATTTTCTTCAATCCATAGAAAATTTAATGCTTCTATAAAGAGGCAATGTGGATAGAGAGAGATGGCCTTGTACCCAGGAAGGTTTGGGTGACTCTCACAAATATTGGCCATGTTTCCCCTCTCTCCTGTCTGGGTTGGGAGGTCTTCACTGAGAACTCTTAACAACAATGAAATCAAAGATTCAGTCCCTCTCTCTATTCTTATCTAGTGTGAGAACAAATACTTCTAGACAAATAGGGTTCAAAGAAGGACTGAAAAATCTCAAATTTTACAATTTCCTCTATTAAATTTTTGTAGAAACATATCACCATTTGATCTGTATACTAATCCCTCTTCCCTCATACCAAATAATACTCACAGTTTGACTCCCTGGGGTTCAAGTTACTTGTGAATCATTATTTCTAAAACTTTTATTTATGAGGACCCATCGGTGTATTTAATAGTCAGCCAGGAGACATAATTAGAACAAAGCAAAGTCATTTACTAAGAAGGCCTCATAAGAATGATAGGAACAAAATACCCTCCCCCTTACCATACTTGGGATGCTCTCTCCCTGAATTATACAGTTTTAGTGGGAAAGCTAAATGCACACACAGAATTCTGTAATAGAGAGATATACATGCACAAACTCATGTGGCCAAACTAATTTTCATGTTCAGTCGTGTTGTCCCTTCTTTTCTTGTGATACCTTCATTTTGTTTTCTGGTTGGAGCATCTCTTCTGGGAAAGCTTCTCAGGTGATATCCCCCCAAACCTGTTTCCTCCTGGATTTCTACTCCTGATAGCTCTCCTCTCAACTTACAGAGTTGAAGCTCCTCAACATTATCTCTTGCCTTGACTCCCTGGCTTTCTCCCTTCCAGATGCAGTGTTTCTTACATTCTGAACAGTTCCGTCACAAGATATCATGGCTGTTGGTGTGGAGAGAAATCCCCCTTTTTCCCAAAGGAAAGAGCTCTCAAACATTGAGCTTTTCTGTAGCTGACTCTCTTCTCTGATTCTACAGATCACCCTTTTCAGAGCATTTTTTACCTTTTTTGCCAGACCACTGGGACATGACGAATCCTTTGTCAATCAATGGCCAAGTATTCTCTTATGCCATCAATTCTGATGAGCAAACTTCTTCATATTAAAAATAATATCTGGATACTTTGCATTTCATTTAAAATCCTACCACCTCAAAGTCTCAATTACTTGCCCCTTACCTTCTATGAGTTCATCACTTAGGTTTGGGGGGGGGGATCAATTTCTCAGTGTTGCCCTGATCAACTCTATGTCCAATATACTTGGTTTGCTTTCAAGTACATCTATGAATCTACAAAATCTAATCTAATTCTTCCTTTTTGGCTTTTTCTCTTCTAAGATAGGATCACACACTATTTTATTGTTTTATGCTGCATTGTTCTAAGCAAGGAGTGAAGGCATCTAGAATTATTTTTGGCTTCTGTTTTTTTCAATGGGAGAATCTTGTGATGACACTTTTTTTTCTACTTTGTAAGTATTCATGGGATCATAGTATTTAGAGCTGAAAGGACCTTAGAGGCCACTTCGTCCAGCCCCTTGGTCCAAAGCCCATAGATTGTTAGTGCTTAAAGAAAAAATGAGTTGCCCAGAATGCATAAGAAGAATTCTCTTTCAGGTCCTTTCACTTCAAATTTAGAATTTTCTCTCCATAGGGCATTTTATTGAGGATTTGTCTCATGCAAATATATAGGATCTCACCTAAACTATCCTCAATTATATAGACCTATCCTTATCTATTCATTTGTTAGTGAGCTCCTTAAATTTATCTTGTTTTTATTTTGCATATACCTATGAATGTATGTATATGTTATTTCCTACAATGTGAGGGCAGATTTTTGGTTTTTGCATGTGATAGCATCATTCCTAACATATGATAGGTGCTTAATAAATGCTTGTTGCCTGGTTGATAATTACACAGTTCTGATATCTGATATTTGGGTGGGGTCAGAAATACTGCCAAAGTCCATAGAAGGTTAGCATTGAAAGGACAATAGAGATATAATCTAGTCTCACACCTTCATTTTACAGGTGAGGACACTGAGGATCAGAGAGACGGCTTGCTTGGGTTCATAAAACAAGATGACTACAACCTAGGTCTCAGCTGGATATATTGGAGAGGGAATTGAATGTGGAGTCAGGAGGAACTGAATTTGAATTCTACAGCATTATTATTAATGACCCTTGGACAAGTCATTCAATGCTCTCATCTATAAAATGAAGTTGATGCCTTTCAGTTCTAAGTTTATGATCCTCTGATTTTCTCATCTCCATAGGTCTTTGAAAGAAATTATTTATATTTTCAGTGACAAATAACTTTAAAACATATTAAAACAGTCTAACAAGGAATTTAAAATGGTCTGACTGTAATGATGCTAAATTGTATTTGCTATACAATTGACCTTCAAGTTGTCATTTTGACTTAAAAACCATGCAGAGATCTCAAAATGAGATAATTGCTTCAGCTGAGCTTGGCTTCTCTTGTACTTAATGGGCCTCTTGGGGTGAGAATTCTGTGTTCTACCGTGAATACCTACTCCTGGGTGCTTGTTAGTTCTTATAATAAAACCAGAAAACAATTTTGTGATACTTAAAATAAAACTTTAAAAATAAGTTATGCAAAATCAAAGGAGTCCCTTATAATTATTTGCCTGCGATGGGAGGCAGTAGATTTAAATTATTAATGAGATTATGTTTTTTTAAAAATATATTTTCCTTTTGTCTCCTTTATTTCCTAAGGTAAATGTTTTCTACTCACTCATTCAACAAACATTTATTAAGATCCAAATTCATTCATTCACCCATTCAATCAATAATCATTTATTAAGTGCCTACATTGAAGTGCCTAAATTTATTAAGTGATATTATATTAGGCACTGGGAATACAAAGACAAAATAATCCCTTTCCTCAAGGAACTTAAATTTGCTAAGATACATAGATTATATAAAGACATAGATGGATAGATAAAGTTAATAAAATACATATGAAGTAATTTGAGAAACAAGGGGAACATGATTATGGTAGGTGCTTAAAAAATACTTGTTAAATGGCTAACTGGTGAAAAAAAATATTGTGGAATTCAAGGAGTGCTTCTTGGTTATGTAAGAAAAAGTATTCCTAGTCAAAATCTACTATGCTTCAGCTTAGCCTCTGAGTTGGCAAAGATTGAGAGCAGTGGAGAGAGTTAGTTGCTCATTTTGCTAGATTAAGAAGCCACAAGTGAGCATCAGCCCTCCTTAGCAGCTGACTTAATGTTTTTTCTTACACACACACACACACACACACACACACAAAACCAAAACTTATCCAATTCTTGATCTTTCAAAATCTATTGGAAAAATAAGGCTTCTCTGGTGATCCCAAAGGATAAGAAGCTCATATACTTCTCATTCATTATTACTTTTGGCTGAGCTATAGAGCTACAGAGAACACACAAAATTGTATAAAGGTTTCCTGAGGATGCTCTGTCTTCAAACTCTTGTGCAGATAAGTGAGATAAATCTGAAAACTCTCTAAGCTCTTGAAGTCTGACTGAATTCAATAGAACAAAGCCCAGGCTTCTTCATCTTTCTTTTGAGCTGTCCTCATTTATCCGCCTTTCCAATTATTCTAGGCAATGCCATTATAATTCCAAGCTTAAGGCTGGTGCCATCTTACAGAAATGCAGAACGAGAAGGAAACTGAGACACTTCAATCCCATTTATCTCGGAGATGAGGAAGCTGAGACTCGGGGAAGTTAGAACCCTCCTAAGGAATTTTAGCTTGTAAGTTTCAAAAATAAGACTTAAATCTAGGTTATTGATTATATAATCATGGACTAAAGGTAAAAGAATAGTAAGTAAGTAGAAGGCTAGTCTAACTCTCATTTTTTAGATGAGGAAGTTTAGGCCCATAGAGTCTTTCCTAAAGCTATCCATGGAATAAGTGATAGCATCCTTGTCTCAATCCTTGCTCTCTTAGATCAGTCCTATTCCATCAGGTATGGAGAGGGGAAATGATGCTTTTCTTTTCAGGTTTTAAATTCTCTTTGGCTGCCCATTACCCATTGCCCTATATTTTATCTCCTTAAGTATGTTTTTATGTCTTTCCATTTTGTCACACTGTTTTTGAATCTATCCTCCTCTATATTTCTGTCTACTAAACACTTTTCCTGATAATTATTCTTAATTCAACTATCACCAAAATCATCAGAATTTGGGGGGGTTGGGTGGAAAAATCAGTGAGAAGGAAAATAAAAGGGGAGAAAGTGGAAAAATGACCAGCCAGATGTGCTCTGCACAATATTCTTGTTTATCTGCAAAAAATTCTTGATACGTGTCAACCAACTTGTAATCTAAGCAGGGAGAGCCAAAAAATATATTTAGTGTATGATGAAAGTTAATGAATTCAATAAACATTAATTGTATAAAAGGCACTATGCACAATATTAGAGGAAAAGGTACAAAGCTTAAAAAAAAAGATGCAATCTCTCCCCAGGGAAATGGAAGTTTAATACTGGGATAAGACACCCAGATAACTAGTACTGTAGGTATGCATTAGAGGGGTATACTGTTTTTTGTGAGATCAAAGTCACTGTTAATCAGAGGGATCAGGAAAGGCTTCCTGGAGGGAGAGAGCATTTGAGTTGAACTGCTTCCCTTAACACATGAGGACCAATACAAGAAGAGGGAAGAAGGAGAATCAATAAATATTGAACCAAAATAGTTCTACTGAGATTTTTGTGGCTTTATATTTAATTCTGCTGTCCTCTGGGAAAATGCCAGGGTTATTAGGGATTTGGAGGAGAGTGGAAAGAACATTGATTCTGGGGTGACGAAATCTGGGTTCAAATCCTTCACCTCTGATCTTAATTCATGGGTGATTTGGGCAAGTCAGTTAATTTTCCTGGGCCTCAGTTTATTCATCTGTAAGATAAGGGGTTTAGACTAGATGGGCTCTGAGGTCCCTTCCAGCTCTAAGTCTATCTTACAATTTTGAAATCAGCTTTTCTTTTGCATCTATTCCTGAATCAGTCTGTTCATGAGATGTTTGGCTCTTGTTCGTTAATTATATCTCTTTGCTCTAGTGACTACTTAAACACTGAAAATGCCTTTGGCTTTTGTCTCATGTTTAGACTTCACACATTCAAGGTGATTGGCACCAAGCTACAAATGATGAGCATGGTGCAGATGGACTCCTTAATAGATGGAGCGTCCACCAGATAGCCTGCCCAAATGGTTCCCTTGAGGACATGGCGGCATTCTGAAGGGGAAAAGCATCTTCACTCTCAAGAACATTTGAAAGGACATGGCAAAATCAGGGCAGCAGAATTTTAGCTCTGATTCATTTAGTTTAAATCTCTCTCCTTTTCCTCCTTCATCAGTTCTACAACAGCTGGTTTTGCTGTGTCTCACAACTCATGCACAAAACTTAAAATTCCACCTTTTATCCAACCCCAGATGTGCCATCTCTTTTTCATGCCCCCCATTATAGATTCTAGGGACCCGTGTGATCTTTAAATGACTAAATGAACTATCCTATTACTCTGGTAATCAAAGGCTTCTTTCAGGATATAACCAAAACTTTCTCAGTATTCTCAATAGCTTAAGGAAGCCCTTTTTTATTTTGTTCCTATCACTCTAAAAACTCCAAAAAATTAATCAATGGAATTCCACCTATTATTTCTTCATTTGATCAATTCAATTTACTCCCACATTTCACAGGCATTTGTTAAATGTCTGTTGCTATTGTTGTCTAGTCATTTCAGTCAGACACAACTCTTTCTCACCCCATTTGGGATTTTCTTGGTAAAGGTACTGGAGGGGTTTGCCATACCGACTCCATCTCATTTTACAGATGAGGAAACTAAAACAAATTGTGTAAAGTGACTTGTCCAGGGTCACACAGCTAAGAAGTATCTGAATCCAGCTTTGAACTCAAAAAGATGAGTTTTCCCAACTCCAGACCCAACACTGTATCCAAGGTGCTACTATTTACCTACTTCCATTTTACATCATTCATATAAGTATTTCTAACCTTCTTTGAACTCTACATATCAGCTATTCTCATGGCAAAATCATTAAATGTCTATTTAGTATCATTTCTACCTTTATAACATTCCTTGCATGTATCTTCTCTATTCATTCTTGCTGAGGCTATTACGGTAGCCCTCTAATTGGTCTTCCTGCCTCAAGTTTCTTCTCACTTCAATCTCTATTTTATTTTGCTGCCAAAGTGAATGTCTAGTATGCCCTACTCAATTCATTGGATCCCTACTATCTCCAGAATAAAATATAAAGTCATTTTTGTCACTTGAAATTCTCTACAATTTGTCCAGTTTTCTAACATTTTACTCCCTCTGTATACACTGTAAGCCAGCTACCCTGGCTTTCTTTCCATTCTTCAAACACACTGTCTCCCATCCAACTCTTCATTTTGTCACTGGTAGTTTCTGATGAGTGGAAAGCTTTCCTTCTTCCCTTAGAATCCTTGGCTTCCTTTGACACTCCCCTCAAGTCCCATTTTCTGCAAGAGGCCCTTCCCCGACAGCTGCTAATACCTTCCCTGCTGAAATTATTTTCCATATGTTCTTTATATCTTATAGGTTCTTCATTATTCACTTATTATCTTCCTCATTAGATTGTAAGCTCCTTGAGTGAAAGGATTGCTAATGCCTTTCTATCCTCATCACTTAACACAAAGCCTGGAATGTAGCAAACACTTAATAAATGCCTATCTAATGGTTGTGAGCCCATTTCCTGTCCTTGAGAATCTAACAATCCATTTTTTGGGGAAACATAGAATAATTAAATTAAACAGAGAATAATTAAAGAAAAAACATACTTGCAAAGTAATTTCAGATCAGGGAAGACACCATAAACCAAAGAAAGCTAGATAGTCTTCCTACAGGAGATGTTATTTAACTTGACTTTTATTTGGTTCCATTTTGTTGTTGTTGAGTCATTTTTCAGTCATGGCTGACTCTTCTTGACCCCAATTGAGATTTTCTTGGCAAAGATACCAGACTAGGTTGTCATTTACTTCTCCAGTTCACTTTACAGATGAGGAAACTGAGATAAATAGAATTAAATAACTTGCCCAGGGCCACATACCTAGTGTCTGAAGCCAGATTTGAACTCATGAAGATGAATTCCAGATTACAGGTCTGGAATTCTATCTGCTGCACGATCTAATTGTACTTAACAATCATTATTATGTGTCTATTACTATTACAACCCTCCAGAGTTTGGCATTTTCCTTGGAGGAAAAGTAATGTGAATTGACCAATAGTTAAAAGGCCAGGTGATCAGAGTGGAAGGAGGGAGGAATTGTTCTAGGGTATCTAAAGCAAGAGGTAAAGAAAGCGCTAGGATAGAAGGTAGGATCAGGAAGACACTGAGAGATGCCCATGGAGATATTTTGCCACTAAAAGTGTGTCTGCAAGAGAATAGATATTTGGAATGAAAAAATGCAAAGGAAGGTGACCTAGCTATGTCAGGCTTAAAACTATATTATAAAGCAGCAGTCATCAAAACCATTTGGTACTGGCTAAGAAATAGAGTAGTCGATCAGTATAATAGATTAGGTTCACAAGGCACAATAATTAATGACTATAGTGTTTGATAAACCCAAAGACCCCAGCTTCAGGGATAAGAACTCACTATTTGATGGGGAAAATTGCTGGGGAAATTGGAAATTAGTATGGCAGAAACTAGGCATTGACATACACCTAACACCCTATCATAAGATAAGGTTAAAATGGTTTCATGATTTAGATATAAAGAGTGACATTATAAGCAAGTTAAAGGAACATAGGAGAGTCTACCACTCAGATCTGTGGAGAAGAAAGGAATTTGTGATCAAAGAAGAACTGGAGTACATTATGGAATGCAAAATGGATAATTTTGATTATATTAAATTTTAAAAAATTGTACAAACAAAACTAATGCAGACAAGATTAGAAAAGAAACAATAAACTGGGATTTTTTTTCTATTCAAAGGTTCTGGTAAAGGTCTCATTTCTAAAATATATAGAGAATTGACTCAAGTTTATAAGAATTCCAATCGATAAATGGTCAAACAATATGAATAGATAATTTGCAGATGAAGAAATTGAAACCATTTCTAATCATATGAAAAGGTAGTCTAAATAATTATTGATTACAAATTAAGATAACTCTGAGATACCCACTACACACCTCTCAGACTGGCTAAAATGACAGAAAAAGATAATGAAGAATGTTGGAGGGGATGTGGGAAAACTGGGACACTGATACATTGTTGGTGGAACTGTGAATGGATCCAACCATTCTGGAGAGCAATTTGGAACTATGCTCAAAAAGTTATCAAACTGTGCATACCCTTTGACCCAGCAGTGTTTCTATTGGCCTTATATCCCAAAGAGATCTTAGAGGAGGGAAAGGGACCCACATGTGCAAGATTGTTTGTGGCAGCCCTTTTTGTAGTGGCTAGAAACTGGAAACTGAATGGATGGCCATCAGTTGGAGACTGGCTGAATAAGTTATGGTATATGAATGTTATGGAATATTATTGTTCTGTAAGAAACTACCAGCAGGACGATTTCAGAGAGGCCTGGAGAGACTTGCATGAACTGATGCTGAGTGAAATGAGCAGAACTAGGAGATCATTATACATGGCAACAACAATACTGTATGATGATCAATTCTGATGGACATGGCTCTCTTCAACAATGAGATGATTCAAACCAGTTCCAGTGATCTTGTGATTAAGAGAGCCATCTGTACCCAGAGAGAGAATTGTGGGAACTGAGCATGGATCACAACATAGCATTTTCACTCTTTTTATTGTTATTTGCTTGCTTTTTGTTTTCTTATTTTTTTTTACTTTTTGATCTGAAATTTCTTGTGCAGCACGATATTTGTGGAAATGACTATAGAATTGCACATGTCTAATATATATTAGATTACTTGTCATTAGAGGAACGGGTGGGGTGGAGGGGGGGGAAATTGGAGCACATGGTTTTGCAAAGATGAATGTTGAAAATTATCTATGCATATGTTTTGAAAATAAAAAAAAACTTTAATAATAAAAAAGGGAAAAAGCATATTTGGCCCCCTTTCTAGGATCAGGATCCAGAACTGGAAAGATCCTGGTCAAGCTCCTTCATTTTACAGAGGAGGAAGCCTACATCAATAATGTGTAAATGACTTGTCCAAGATCACAGGTAGTTATTAGCATCATTGAGATTTTCCTGGCAAAGAGGGATTTAAACCCAGGAAAAGCAGTGGGATTTGGCCTCAAGGCTTCTGACTCTAGAACTGCTCTTTCCACTGCAGCATGCCCTGATCTTTAAATAGGTTTGTGCAGGCCATGCTCTAATCCTAAATCATTCATTTTTTAACAGTGACTGAAGGGAATTCTAGCTATCTGAACAGAATTATACTTAGACACTTTTCTATCTTCTCTTGCTCTTGACTGTAAATGACTTCCCCTCTTTCCTCACCCATGAAAATAAGATTATTTCTAAGATCTCTCCCAAGGGTGCTGTGAGATCACAATATTTGAGACTCTCAGTACTTGAGACAAGGTTCCCGAGTTTTTCCACTTACTCTATCATCACTTGTGGGCTGCAGTTATTCAAGCACAGTAACTCCAAGTAGACAAAGGAGACAAATGGTTTTGAACTGAGCTGTCAGTCAGGGACTCTTTTGATGTGGGAATAACCCAGTCTCGGCGCCAATGCAGTCCTGAGATGTTCCCACAACACCCTGTACTAATTCTTGACAGTGCTGTCTGCTTTTTACAATTTTCTCCTCAGTCCCAGCTTTCATCAGGAGATTGTTTTTGAAACAGCTGGACTGCCTTAGGGCATGTTACTGCACGCCATGCATTTTGTTACTCATTCTCATGATAGGGGACCAGCCAGGGTTATATCATCATCATCATTCGGGCCAACACATGTTTATTCAGCACGTGTTCCTGGGCTGCTCGTGGGGGAAGAGTCACTGAGGTCAGACATGAGACCGTAGAATTTAGACACAAAACCCTTAGAACTCATCTCTCCATTCTCCTCATTTTAGAAAGCCACAGCCTTAGCCCTTTTTGTAGTGGCAAGAAACTGGAAACTGAGTGGATGCCCATCAGTTATGGCTGAATAAACTATGGCATGAATTTTATGGAATATTATTGTTCTGTGAGAAACGACCAGCAGGACGATTTCAGAGAGGCCTGGAGAGACTTGCATGATCTGATGCTAAGTGAAATGAACAGAACCAGGAGATCAATGTGCACGGCAGCAATAAAATTATGCTGAGGGATGTGGCTCTTTTCAACAATGAGATGATTGATGCCAGTTCCAATGATCTTTTTTTTTTTAATTTTTATTTTATTTGCATAATATATGTGTGGGTAATTCTTCAACAATAACCCTTACATAGCTTTCCGTTACAAATTTTTCCCCCCAACTCCCCACCCCTCCCCTAGATGGCAGGATATCCACTACATGTTAATTATGTTAAAATATTGGCAAATCGAATATATGTATACATGTTTCCAAACTTATCATTGGTGTGCAAGAAAAATCTTATCTACACAAACGATATATCAGATAAAGGAAACACAATGTAAGCAAACATCAATCAAGGAGTATGAGAATGTTATGTTGTGGTCCACATTTCGCATCCCTCTCTCTGGGTGTATATGGCTTTCTTCAGTGAACAATTGGAGGTGGTTTGAAACATTTCATTGTTGAAGAGAGCCATGTCCATCAGAATTGATCGTCATATAGTACTGTTGTTGCCGTGTATAATGATCTCCTGGTTCTGCTCATTTCACTCAGCATCAGTTCATGTAAGTCTCTCCAGGCCTCTCTGAAATCATCTTGCTGGTCATTTCTTACAGAACAATAATATTCCATAACATTCATATACCATAATTTATTCAGCCATTCTCCAATTGAAGGGCATCTATCAGTTCCAATGATCTTGTGATGAAAAAAGCCATCTACACCCAGAAAAGGGACTGGGGGAACTGAGTGTGGATCATAACGTAACATTCTCATTCTTTTTGTTGTTGTTCACTTGCATGTTGTTTTCTTACTCATTTTCTTTCCTTTTTGATCTGATTTTTCTTGTATAGCAAGAGAATTGTATACATATGTTTATACATATTGGTTTTAACATGTATAACATATATTGGATCACTTGCCATCTAAGGGAGGGGTTGAGGGGAAGAAGGGGAAAAGCTGAGACAAAAGGCTATGCAAGGGTCAGTGTTGAACAATTATCCATGCATATGTTTTGAAAATAAATAAAAGCTTTAAAAAAAAGAAAGCCACAGCCTTTAGATGGTCAACAAGCATTTACTGTGTACCAGGCACTATACATGCATGGAGAGATAATGGCAAAAACAATTATTGTCCTTTACATGCTTACACTCAGGTAGGGAAGACAACATGTGAATAACTAAGTGCAAACAAGATAAAGGCAGAAAAAAAGGAAGATAATCATCAAAGGGAAGGAACCAACATTATGGATTCTGGGAAAGGTTTCTTCTATAGAGGACAAACTACTTCAACCACTTAGCAAGCATTTATTAAGTGCCTGATGCTTGGGGTTGATCTGAATGCTAGTGATACAAATAACAATGCTAGAGATAAGATTTCAAAGAATTTACCTTTTAACTAAAAATCCACAGCATATTTATAAACCCAGCTCTTCTTTATTTTTCCCCATTCTTCTTGTATTTTATTCCCCTTCAACATATCTATGATATAGCCATACTAATGTACTTTGTTTCTTGTCTAGAAAATTCTACATGTGCCTTGTACTGAAAGTTCCCCATGCCTAAAATGCTATTTCTCCAAATTTCTTAGCATTTCTGTATTCTTTCAAGGCTCACCTCAAATGCCATCTCCTCTACAAGACATTTCTGGTCTCGTCATCAAGTGTCTACTATATGTTGACACCTGTACTAGATTCTTCTCCTTCCATGTGGGGTTAAATAATCACATTTCTTTGCTTTCAAATTTTAAGGTACTGTATTCTCAGATTTCTTTGGCTATTACATTAACACAACATTTCCTAAAAAAAACAAAATTGTTTGAGGGAAGAAAACCTTATTCTCTAGCTACCCTTACTCAAAAGAAAAGTGATTGCCCTTGCTGTGAAGTTTTCTGCCATCCCCTTTTCTACCAAACACACTTAAAACTCCCATCCAAGAGTCTTCATTGACTCAGAACCAGTTGGACCTATCCTCCCTTACCTGGCATTACCATGTCCCACAATAATCCACAGACTCATAGGCTTAGAGAATGTCAAAGCTGGAAGGGACCATAGAGATCATGGAGTCCAACCCTATCATTAAAAACATAGATTTAAGGGGAAATAAGACTGGGAGGAGGATTTGTAACAGAAAGTTTTGTAAGGGTCAATGTTGAAAAATTACCCATACATATATTTTGCAAATAAAAAGCTTTAATAAAAAACAAACAAAAAAAC
Organism: Myrmecobius fasciatus; assembly: GCA_023553655.1. Taxonomy (NCBI): domain Eukaryota; kingdom Metazoa; phylum Chordata; class Mammalia; order Dasyuromorphia; family Myrmecobiidae; genus Myrmecobius; species Myrmecobius fasciatus. Next base: position 113,321 of record JAJPUD010001780.1, on the reverse strand, counting down.
ACATAGATTTATTTGGATTGGCACTAACAAGCAGAACAACCAGAACCAGCCTCTTATAGGAGGTGGCCCTTGATCTGAGTCTTGAAGGGAGCTCAGAATTCTAAGAGGTTCAGATCAGGAGGGAGCTTATTACAGAATGAGACTATACATATGCGTATACTATATACATTTATATGTACTATACATATATGTGTATGTGTATGTATGTGCATATATATATGTATATATATATGTATATATGTATATATATATACACAGTAACTATGCAAAAGCATGGAGGTAACTGATGGACAGGAAACTGAAAAGGGGACAGCTTGGCTGGGGTATAGAATGCATTTCAGAGTAGTAGAGTGCAACCAGATTGGAAAGAGTTTTAAGGGCCAAATGTGGCATTCTTTTCACTGTAGTGTACTGTTTTCCTACATTAGTATCAAGAAAGAATGTAGAGCAAGTTAGGTAATGCAGTGGATGGAGTTCTGGGCTTGGAATCAGAAGGACCTGAGTTCAAATCTGGCCTCAGACACTTACTAGTTGGGTGACCCCGGGCAAGTAACAACCCCAACTGCCCTCCCCTAAAAATATTCTCCATATCATCTGACCCATGGATTATTTTCAGACTTTCACCATGTGTTAAGGCAACATATACCTTCTTGATGTCCATGCCCAAAGGCAACCACCATTTATCCTCCATGAGATGGACTTCCATTTGAATACATTTCTGGGTTAAATGATGTGCTGACTTCTTTTTGCAGAGATTAGTTCTGTGTCTGATTCAGAGTAAGCATTTAATAAATATTTATTGACTGATTATTTTGTTATTGATCCAGGCTGTGTGCTCCTGTTGTTAAACTAATCCCTGTGCCTTTTTATAGCTATGAGTGTTAACTTTGTGTTGATAAATATTTCCCTTCCATTCCACCCACTCCATTTCAGTCCTGCTGTTGGGATCCTCATTTCCTTCTACAAGAAAGATGTTCTGTGCCTTTTGAAGTTTTCTGTCTCTGACAGGAGGTTTGGCTATTCCTCCATCCTCCCTTTTCAGCAGTTCTGGGACTTTCTGATTACAGTCTTATTGCAGCAGAAGATAACAGGCTCTTCACTGGTAGAATAATGACCTGCCTGGCCCAGGCTTCTTCATTTGAGGTCATGGAATTCCCATCCCCTGACCTAGTCCCGCCTCAGGCTCTGGGACCAAACTCTACCTCCTAAATAGAGGGAATTCAAGGTCTCCTGCAGCAGAGGAGTGTATCAAATTGCTCTTGTTTCTCATCCTGCTCAGAAATTATCTCTTGTTCTTTTTCACTGGGACCAAACCCTTTCCCGTGTATTGCAACTGAGGAATTAAGTCTCTGTCTTGTTCTTCTTTATGAGACTGTAATGTTATGTCCTATAACTCAGAGGCAAGGGCGCTGATTGATTCTTGTTAGTCCACCAAAGAACTATGCCTTTGTCTGGAGCTACCCTTCCAGCATCTGGGTCCCTAGGACTTAGGTCAGAAACTTATCATCTTCTCGGTCCTTTGTCCACTACCTGCTGTCACCTTGATGTTGTTTCCTGTTTGCTTGCTTGCCAGGAACCTACCTAGTCATTCCAACAACTACAAAGAAATGGGAGGGTTATAGGGAAAAGAGTACCAGCTTTAAATTTAAAAGAACTGGGTTCAAATCTACACTGTGCTACTTATTACCTATGTGACTAGGCAAATCACAACGTCCTGAGCCTGAGCTTCCTTGTCTGAAAGTAATAGGTTAAACTAGGTGATCTCTGGGGTTCATTCCAACTCTCTCTTTCTCTGTCTCTCTCTCTCTATCTCTCTGTCTCTGTCTCTGTCTCTCTCTCTCTATCTCTCTGTCTCTGTTTCTCTCTGTCTCTGTCTCTCTCTGTCTCTGTCTGTCTCTGTCTCTGTCTCTCTGTCTCCCTCTCTCCCTCTCTCTGTGTGTGTGTGTCTCTGTATGTATGTATGTATATATACATATATAATATATATTATATGTACTATATATATATATAATCCTATGATCATACCATTGAACTTCACCAATACAAACCTTCCTAACCCACCCAAGACCTGATACCACTCCTCTCATGATACTTTCTCCACTCCTCTAGAGTTTCTCCTTCTTCCTGTTAGGCCCTTTCCAGAAAGTTTTCTCCTTTCCAGCCAGTCTGTCCAGGTTTCCAATCCCAGCCACACTTAATTTGACCAAGTTATCCAAAAATAGCCAGAAATTTTTTAACTTTTTCATGTTATGGACCTCTTTGCCTATAGACAGACTCCTCATAAAAAGGTTTTTAGATATATAAAATAAAATGCACAGATAGGATTTTAAAGGAACTCAATTATATAGAAATAGAGATGTATTTATTTTCCCCCTCTGAATTCACAAATCTCCTGAAATTCATCTATGGATCCAGTTCAAGAAGCCCTGCTTTAGATTGACTTTGATAGTTGTCATCCAGAAATGTTTAATTGACTTGTCAAACTCACAGAAAAATCAATGGTAGAGCCAAAATTCCAATTCAAGGCTCACAACTCCAAGTTCAGCTCTCCTTACAATAATAATAATAGTACCTACTTTCTAGGGTTGTTGTAAGGATTAAAGGAGAAAATAATTATAAAGTATTTAATACAGAGCCTAGCACATAGTAAAAAGTGATGCATAAATATTAGTTATTATAATTATTATCTGCATGATAACAAGTAACTTTAGGCTAGGTTGCAGGACTCTAACCAGTAAGAGTATCTAATTCCTAAATGATCTCCCTTTAACTAGCTACTCTTATTGTCTAATCTATCTTCTACACAGTTGCCTAAGTGATACTCTTAAAGCACAGGTTTGATAAAATCTTGTCTCTGCTTAAGAGAGTCTAGTAACTCCCTGTTCCCTAGAATAGAATACAGAATCTTCTACTTGGCACTTGAGGATGCACATGATCTGGCTCTAGGCTACTTTACCAGACTTAAAAGCACAGTGCTGTCCATCACATAGTCTACATTCCAAACAGAATGGCCTAGTTTCTCTGAAAAGAAATGTAAGTTAATTTTGTGCTTTAATTAAGGAGCATTTAGCATCTTTTAATCTTTTCCCTTCCTCCCCCCACTGAAATAAAGAGAAAACAAACAACAAAACCAAAAACATTATCACAAATATTCATAGTCAGTAAAACAAATTCCCACTTTCAGTTATAACAATATTGTGTTTCATTTTGCCCATCACACCTCTCTTTCTTAGAATGTAGGTAGCAATTTTTTTATCTTTGGTTCTGTGGGATCAAATTTAGATATTTAATTGATTATTGTTCTCATATCTTTCATGGTTATTAATTTTTGCAATGTTATTATATAAATTGCTTTCCTGATTCTGCTAAATTTAATTTTATTTAATTTATATAAGTCTTATCTGACCATTTCATTATTTCTTGTAGCATCTATTCATATACCTTATTTTGTTCAAACATCCCCAAATTGATTGGTACTTCCTTAATTTCAAAAGCTTTACCCTCACAAAAAAAAGCTGTTCCAAATATTTTTGTACTTCTTGATGCTTTGCCCTTCATTAAAAAATCTCTTTGAGAATATAGGTCAAATAGTAATATTCCTGGACCCAAAGTATGCATATTTTAGTAACTTAGAAACACACTTGCAAACTCTTCTCCAGATGTTTACATTAATGTAAAATTTACCAATTTTTTATTTTCCATACATGATGTTCTCATTTCCTATTTTGGGTTCCTTCTCATTTCTTGGAATGCATTCCTCTTCGCCTTTAAAAGGTCCTAGATTCAAGGGTTGCATGATACTCAATAAAGTCTTTCCTGATCCCCAAATTGCTTTTGCTATATGTTTTAATTGTACTGTAAATTCCTTGAAGGAAGGAAAATTTTGTTTTTGTCTCTGAGCTTAGCCCTGTGTTGGGCACTGAGTAGGTGCTTACTATGCTTACTGAAAGAACAAAGTAAATGAGTAGAAGGTTAGTTCAGTGGAGAGAGCTCTGTCTCTGGAGAAGTCCTGGGATACTGTTTTGGATACTTACTACTTGAGTGATCTTGGGTAAGCTATCCACCTTCTCTTGATTTCAGCTTGTTCTTGGTTGTACTTCATTCTCAAAGAGGACCCTGACATGAGGGAGGTGATACCATAACATGCAAATGAATTGGATTTAAGTCACCTGCCTCACTTTCTCTCCACGAGTCATCTGGATCAATTGACAAGATATATATCAGGCCAACTGGAGAGGGCCTTGAATGTAGTGGGAAATCTAAGATCTTTAACAAGTTTTCAGTTTGACTTAGTCAATACCTAATCAGTGATTAAGACTAGGTAAGAAAAAAGAAAGAGAATGGCCTTTTTTTACCTCATCAAAACACACACACACATACACACACACGTGTGTGTATGTGTATATATATGCACATATGTGTATATATACATATTTGTGTGTATACGTGTGTGTGTGTGTGTGTGTATGTGTATCTAGGAAGGGAAGACCATTCTATTCTAAACAATAACCAGGTGAGACTTGGGCCTGGGACCTATTGTTGATCAGTGAGAGCCAGAGTAATTGGGGTTTAAGACAGGGTCCTAGAAGTAAGATTTCTTGCAAGGTTTCAGCAATCAAAATGTACATTCTTTTGGGCAGAGGACCCACTGGACCCAGATGGCTCCAGAGGAGAAAGTGAGTTTGGTAGCTTTGCATAGCTCTCTCTCTCTCACTTAAATCCAATTCACTTGAACCTTGGCTTACTCATCTTTAACAGATAGGAGTTGCACTAGCTGGCCTCTGAAATTTCTTCTAGTTCAGTATTTATGATCCTGTGGAATGATTTATAATAATTTTTGGCAACTAGTGATGCAATTTCTCATGAAAAAAGATTTGTGTGTGTGTATCTGTGTGTGTTAGTTGATAGATCTAAAGCTGAATAGGATTTCAGAAGAGATCTAATCCAAACCCCTCATTTTATAAATGGGTAAACTGAGGCCTCAAAAATTAGTTGGCCTGCATCAAACAGAAAGCATCAGAGGTAGGATTGCAAGACAGCTCCTCTTATATGAGAGTACTGTGACATTGATAAAACCTTCTGTTTCATCTGTTATAACAGCGCAAAAGCTAAGCATTGCCCTAATATGAACTCCTAGAAACCTAAACTGGGATATTTCAAGTCTGTAATTCCTCCCCACCAGACCCTTGAATTCTGCCCCCGAACCATTCAGGACTCTGATTAGCAAGACTTCATCTTATTTTGTCTGGATACAGACCTCCACCTTTCTTTCTGGGCAATTGTATGACTGCCATGCCATAATTTGTACCCTCCCCTTTTCCAGTTGTCTATGTTTTGTCTTCCATTAGTATGTGAACTTCTTGAGGGTAAGGATTTTCTAACTTGATGGTATCTGTGTCATACAAGTTCTCCCTCCCTCTTTCTGTCTCTGTCTCTCTGTTTCTCTCTCTGTGTCTCTATCTCTGTCTCTGTCTGTCTCTCTTTCTCACACACAGACACATACAGACAAGAATCATTCTTACTCTTATTATGTGTTGCTCTGGTTCTCTCTGTCTTTTTCCTCCCACTCACACACAATCAGACTCTTGCTCTCTGTTGCTCTTGCTCTCTCTTTTTCTCTCACTCTCAGTTGTGGTTTATACTGTACAATTCAGTATTATGTGGCATGTGAATGTTGCCCACCCTTGCAAAATCAACATTATATTTGCTTGAATAGTCTTTGTTGGGCCAGGGGGAAGAAATGAAGCTGGAGTTACTTTGGTCTAATTGAGTTGTTTCTCTCCCAAAATGATACTTTACTTCAAGTTATATTATTAACTTTCTAACTATCCTAGCCAAAATGCTTGTCCTTTATCCAAATTAGTTGCTACTGTCAGTTAAATTTGAATATCACATGTGGCAGGAGAGATCCTTCTTCCTGATTCTCAGGATTGGTTTTTTTTTTTTTTTCAGTATTAATAGAGACCAATTCTTTTTCATTGTTATAGTGATTAGAAATACGCATTTGTTTTTACTGTCAATCAATTAAAAGATGCTTATTGTGGATATAATGAGTATAATGCATTATTCTAAGTAATGTAGCATTTATAAAGAAATATATGAGCTGTATTAAGTTCTACTTTTCTCTAAAGGTACCTTTCATGTTGCAGGGAAGGGAAGATGAAGAGAATGAAGAAGAGAAGGGGAGCAGACAGATAAACAAAGAGATACAGGGAAAAAGAAAGAAGGAGAGAGAGAGAGAAAGAGAGAGAGAGAGAGAGAGAGAGAAAGGGAAGGAAGGTAGGAAGAGAAATAGAGAGACAGAGAGAGGGGGAAGAAGAAGAAGAAGAAGAAGAAGAAGAAGAAGAAGAAGAAGAAGA
>JAJPUD010001780.1:71964-106952 GCA_023553655.1 Myrmecobius fasciatus | reverse complement strand
AAGAAGAAGAAGAAGAAGAAGAAGAAGAAGAAGAAGAAGAAGAAGAAAGAAGAAAGAAGAAAGAAGAAAGAAGAAGAAAGAAAGGGGGAGAGAGAAAGAGGAGGGAGAGAGAGATAAAGGATAGGAAGGAGAAAAGTGAAGTGGGGCAGAATTTCAATATAAGCTCATTATTATACATTTCTTTGGCATTTAAAATTCTTTTCAATCTTGTCACTTCCTTTTTTTCTTACTTTTTAAAAATTTTATTCTCCTCCTTGCACTTTATCACTCAGTTATACTAGTTTAGTTGCTGTAATTTGAATCCAACACTCCATCTTCTAACTCTGTTCCTTTGCACTGGTTGTGATTATGATTAGAAAGCTTTTAGATCTTCCTGATTCCAATGACAAGACTGCCACTTTTTGGTATTGTGATGTGATAATATCTGAGATTTCTTTCACATCTTTGGTATCTTTCTTCTTCCAGAGACCTTGAGTTTAAATTCCAGGATAGCTTCAAATGTTTCATTTCTAACGTGATAGATATATTTGTTCTAGATTAGCTGTTTTTCCTGTCTTTCTTTCATTCAGTGTCATTTCTATTTCCTTCCATAAGCAAATCTGAAACTATAATGCATGAATCCAAATTTGGTGACTCCATTGTTTTTAATTGCAAAAACAATGCTATTTAAAAAAAAAACTCACAGATCTTTTTTATCTTTCATTTGTTCATTTTCCTCTTTCTAAAACAGGGATTCTTGACTTTTATTTTTCATTGACCCCCTTGGCAGTCTGGTGAAGACTAATGAACCCTTTCTAGCTGACCTAAAAGCAATTGGTGATCCAGTGGATACATCACTGGGCCTGAAGTCAGAAAGACTTTCACTTAAAACTGGCCTCAAACACTTACTAGCTGTGCGACTCTGGGCAAGTCAGTTAACCTCTATTTGCCTCAGTTTTCTCAACTGTAAAATGGGGATAATTATAATATCCTCCTCCCAAAGTTGTGAGGATCAAATGAGATACTTTGTCAAATACCTAGCACAGTATCTGGCATACTGGTATTCCATGCTATGCCTTCCCATAATAGACATTCATTTAATAGTAGGCATTCTCTTACCTTCTCCTTCCCCTGCCTCAAAATACTATTTTGGGGGCAGCTAGGTGGCACAGTAGATAGAGCACCAGCCTTGAAGTCAGGAGGACCTGAGTTCAAATCTGGCCTCAGAAACTAGCTGTGTGACCCTTGGGCAGGTCACTTAAACCCAATTACCTCAGGAAAAAAATCAGAATAGTGTTGTTGAATTAATAAAAATAAAATTCATAAGTTACAAATGAAAGCAATTATGTTGTGATACAACTATCAGAATATTTTTTTTAAAATAAGGTCATGGATCCCCAGTTAAGAATATATTTATTCAAGAGTCGCATTTTTTTTTATTTTAAAAATAGATGCAGACAGTTTTAGATGCAGAGATAGTTTTCAACATTCACCCTTGCAAAAAGTTGTGTTCTAAATTTTTCACCCTCCCTTCTCCTATCCCTCCCCTAGATGGCAAGTGATACAATATATGCTGACCATGTACAATTCTTCTATGCATATTTCCACATTTATCATGCTGTACAAGAAAAATCAGATCAAAAAGGAAAAAAATGAGAAAAAAACAAAAGCAAGCAAACAACAACAACAAAAAGGTGAAAATACCATGTTGTGATTCACATTCAGTCCCAACAGTCCAAACTCTGGATGCAAATGGGTCTCTCCATCACAAAACCAATGGAATTTACTTGAATCACCTCAATGTTGAAAAAGAGCCACATCTATCAGAACTGATCACAGCATAATATTGGTGCTGTATACAATGTTCTTCTGTTACTACTCACTTCACTTAGCATCAGTCCATGTAAGTCTCTCCAGGCTTCTCTACAATCATCCTGCTAATTGTTTCTTTCAGAACAATAATATTCCGTCACATTCTTACCATTCTCCAACTGATGAGCATGCATTCAATTTCTAGTTGATTGTCACTACTAAAAGGGCTGCTACAAATACAAACACATAGGTTCTTTTCCCTTTTTTATGATCTCTTTGGGATATAGGCCCAGTAGAGACACTGCTGGATCAAAGGGTTTGCACAGTTTGATAGCCCTTTAAGCATAGTTCCAGATTGCTCTCCAGAATGGTTGGATCAGTTCACAATTCCACCAACAATATATTAGTGTCATAGTTTTTCCACATCTCTTCCAATATTCGTCATCTTTTTCTATCATCTTAGCTAATCTGAAAGGGGTTTAGTGGCACGTCAGAGTTTTCTTAATTTGCATTTCTCTGGTCAATAATGATGTAGAGCATTTTTTCATATTACTAGAAATGTTTTTAATTTCATCTGAAAATTCATATTCTTTTTCCCCTGAGGCAATTTGGGTTAAGTAACTTATCCAGGATCACACAGCTAGGAAGTGTTAAGTGTCTGAGATCAAATTTGAACTCAGGTCCTCCTGACTTCAGGGCTGGTGCTCTATTCACTATACCACTTATCTGCCCCTTGTTTATATCCTTTGACCATTTATCAATTGGAGAATGTCTTGAATTCTTATAAATTTGAGTCAATTCTATATATATTTTAGAAATGAGGTCTTCAACAGAATCCTTGGATGTAAAATTTTTTCAAGTTTATTGTTTCCCTTTTAATCTAGTCTGCATTAGTTTTGTTTGTACAAAAACTTTTTAACATAATATAATTGAAATTATCCATTTTGCATTCCATAATGTACTCTAGTTCTTCTTTGGTTACAAATTCCTTCCTTCTTCACAGATCTGAGAGATACACTGTCCCTTGTTCTTCTAATTTGCTTATAATAAATATAATTTGCTGTTTATGTCTAAATCACAAACCCATTTTGCTAATTTTGGAGAGTTGGGAAAAATTCTAGTAACTTGGGGTAGGGGAAAAGCAGGAACTAGGAAAGACTTCCTGTAAGAAGGAACACTAAAATACCAAACTTGGAATGAGGAAGACTTAGTTCAAATAAGGCTTTAAACATTATGTGACCTAGACAGGTTATAAAATGAGGCTAATACCATAACTTTTCAAGGGTTGCCATGAGGATCAAATGAGATAGTATTTGTATTTATATAAACAAATAACAAATAAAAATATATGGCTAGATATATTTTACTTTTTAAAAAAATTGTTATACTATTTTATTTTCTAAATACCTGTAAAAATAGTTCATTTTTAAAAACTTTTCAATCCAATTTTTACTCCCTCTGTTCCTTACCTCCCCCGTCCCCAAGACAGCAAGCAATCTGATATAGGTTAAATATGTGCAATTTTTAAACATATTTCATATTTGTAGAAATATGTTTTATAATTTATATTTGTACACATTTTTTAAATGCTAGCTATTATTATTATTAAATCTCAGCTCAAAGCCCACTTCAGAGAAACTGCTTTTGCAGGTGTTTGCCAAGAGCAACAAACCATGATCTCACAGGGCAAAGCTCCCAGAGATAATGTCAGTAGCCAGGAATTGTGTCCACATGCAGCCACATACATGGCAGGGGTCAGTTAATAACTGACACATGATCTGACTCAATTCAATAAAAACAAACATTTATTAACCAAATCATGTGCTTGATGCCAGATGACTTGAAAAAGGTCAGAATTTCCTAAGTCTTTTGAATGACGAGTCACAAACAAAGTGATTTTTCTCATGAAATGAAATAGGTTTGTTTGTTTGGGGATTTATCTTTTGGCAATAGTATTGATGTTTCCCATTTTCATTCTAACCCAGATTCTCAGTTCACCTGTCAGCGTCTGAGCCTGGCTGATTTTGAAGCCCCCCTTGCTAACACTTAACCTCTGGATCTGGAGCACTTTTTTGTTTATTTGTTTATACAAATTATTAATTGACCACTAGGCTGGCTTTCAGGATGTTTTTGGAAGTCAGAACTCTACCACATATTGTATCTGGGGAGCCTTAGAATTAGGAATAACTAAATTCAGGCTTTGTTCTTCCTAGATAATGATTGTGTGGCCCAGGACAAGGACGCTGTACCTCTCAAATCCTCCTAATCAACTCACTAAGTCTGCAAATTTCTGATTTGTATCAATAGCTTCAATCAAATAAGTATTCATTAAATTCCTATATGCAAGGCAGTGAAGGTACACAATCAAAATAGCTCCTGCCCTCAGTGAAGTTACAGTTGGTTAAGGAAAACAACATTTACACAGATAGATATACAAAAATAATTGTCTGTTTTGTTTTTACCATCTTACATCCTGAGGTGCTTTTCCTCCACTTTCCTCTACCTCCACTCATCTAGTTGAAAGCATGAAAAAAGATCTAGATTTGAATTCAAAATACCTGGATTCAAATTTGTCTCCACTACTTATTATCTATATTAGACAGCTTACGTTGCCTCTCAACTTTCTCACCTATAAAGTATGTGTTTTGTGTGAATGTAAGTATGTATGTGTTTAAGTAGATGCGGATGTTGGGGAAAGATTTGTACTATGCAGGTCTGTAAGGTACATTCTAAATCTAAATTTGTGATCCTTTGATACTCATTTTAGGGAGTTGGAAAATTTTTTAACAAGTTGGGGTAGGCGTGGGGCAGTGATTAGAAATAGCCTCTAGTAGGAGGGGTCTCTAAAATATCAAAGCTGGAGTAAGAAAAACCTGAATTCAAATATGGGTTCAAGTTCTAATTATTTGACGTTGTACAAGTCTGCTTGTTTTCTCAGCTGTAAAAACGAGGATAATGATAGCACCTCTTTTTTGGGGTTGCTCTGAGAATAAAATTAGATAGTATTAGTAGTAGATATTAGTAAGTAAATAAAAATTAAAATTTATATCTAAATATGCTTTTTATAAATTTATATTTATATTAATTTTTATATTATTTTTATTAAGGGAAAAATATAACAAAACAATAGGTTTTGTCCTATAAACATGATACTATTATAATTCTTTTTGCTAGCTAATTATAGTCACAACTAGATAACACAGATGATAGAGCTTTGGGCCTGGATTCAGGAAGACCTGAGTTCAAATCCAGATTCAGACACTTACTTGCTGTGTATTGCTTGCTTGGATTTCCTTATCTGTAAAATGAGCTGGAAAAGGAAATGGCAAACCACTTCAGTATCTTTGCCCAAAGAAAGATTCCAAAAGGGGCCTCAAGAGTTGGACACAGCTGAAAAATGCTTTAAAAATTAAAGCTAATTGTAACTTTTGGTATACTTAATAAATTAAAATTACCTAGAGTACTAAGAATTTAGATGTCTTTGCTTAGGGGCACACACACAGAGGCTGGATCTGTGTCCAGGTCTCAATTATTCCATATATTTTTTCCCTCTAGGGCCCTTTTTGAATCTCTAAGTTGGATGTGGAAGAAAGAATGAAGCTGACTCTTGTGCAGTTCTGCCTCGCTTAAATCCAAATCACACACATTTATAATATCATTGATCCTCTTTGAAAATGAAGGGCCAACAACAACTGGTCCAGTGAGTTATACTAAATAATAATAATAAATAAATCACAACACCAGCTTCTATCTCTGTCATTAAAAGAGCAGATGAAAATCTGACTGTCAGTCACAATTCTGCCTCCAGCTTTTATCAAGATTTATCCAGAATCTAGTTTTCAGACTTTTATTTGGTTTTTAAAACCAGTAGGTTTTTAATACATACTTGCATTCAGAGAGCAAATCAAGTGGTACTAGCGTACTTTTAATGGATGTCTCCTGAGTGGGAGGATAAGCTATATATAAAAAAGGGAAAATTCGGCTGATTGGCAAATGAATCCAGCAGCACTGTCACAAGCCACTCCAGCTTTCTCTAGTAGTATAATTAATCACTGCCAGGAATCCCAGCTCAAATGTTGATTACTCTGCTGTTGTTAATGTTCAATACTAAGTGTCAATGGGGTTGGCTCCATGGAAGGAGCTTTTCTAATCTCCTAAACCAAGATAGTGGTGGTGATTGCTTTTGATGGTGGTAAAGGGCAGATATTGTTGCTTTATTTTTGGTGTCCAGTCTATTGATGCTGAATTATTGACCCACTGACAATGCTGCAGCAGGTTCTCATAAGTTCTCATAAAAAACTTCAAAAATGGTCCCATCTAGGACTTCTTAATCTGAATTTTGTGAATATCTTTCAGGGGAGTCTCTGATATAGAAATAGATATAGAAAAAATGTATAGATATAGGAAAAAAATGTATATATATTGACTGACCTCTAACTAAAATTTAACATTTCTCTCAATTTTTTTAAAAAAAATAAACTCTTCTTCTTCTTCTTTTTTTTTTTGCTGAAGCAATTGGGGTTAAGTGACTTGCCCAGAGTCACACAGAAAAATAAATTATTCTTAAAAGAGTACCATAGGCTTTGCCAGACTGCTAATTGAGCTTTCATAACACACACAAAAACTAAGAACTCTTCATCTACTGAGATAACTGAGGCCCAGTGAGATTAAGGGACTTGTAAAAGGTCACAAGGATAATTAATATTAGAGGCAAAATTTGAATCAAGGTCCTCCAGTTCTAAGGTCAGTGATGTTACTACTACTTTTCCAAGATCACAGAACTAGCAAGAAAAGTGAATCAGGATTTGAATTCAGCTCTTCTTCCTGATTCTATCTACTGTACCTATAGTCCTAAAGAATGAACTGGAAACAAATATATTTTCTTCCCTCTAAATAAGATAAAGGGACTGGAACTGAATAGGGTACATAATGTCAGAAAGGACTGGTGAGTTACTTTGTTTTTCTATAATGTTCTTTGCTACAAAGAAAATGGATGGAGAGTTAAAGGGAATTAATTATGGCAAGGTAGGAATACAGGGGAAGACAAGAATAAACACACTAAATTTCCATGAAAGTCTTTACCAAAGGTAAAAATTTGAGTCATTAACAGAAAAGATAGTTTACCTTCAATTGGGACTAATTGGCTCAGACCAAGTAGAGACTTCTCAAAACTGAAAAAAAAATTACCTGTTTTGAAATAGGACTATACCAATTCAAATATGAAAAACAATGGTTTCAAAAAACTCATCAGCAACAATGAAATCTAATTTTTGAAATGTTGTCAGCTTTGAGAGTCAGATATTTGGTTTAAAAAAATCGGAGAAAGAAAGGAGGCTGTTTATCTTCCTTATCTTGTGTCAGAACCAGCAAATGAAGCACTTTTCAGAGTAAGCTTAGTTTGGTAAATAATGAAGGGATATAATTTTTTTTTCCCTGCAAATAGACAGAACTGATTTGCAGAGATATGGAATGAAAAGGCAGTGAAAAAACAGACTTTGTTCTCAAGAAGATGATCTAAGGTCAGCTTCTGCTTTGGACACATAGTAGTTCTGTGACTGAGGAGTCGGCAAAGCATCTCTCTTAAGACTCTTAGTAATTGAAATGCATTAGTGAAGAGAGCTTCTATAATAGGAATTTCTTATACTTGTAAGCCCATTGGAATGGAACTCTTCCTTTATTGATGGAGATCAGTGTCATTCAACTGCATGTGAGAGATGAGGCAGAGTTGGTGAGATGGGAGAGAGAAAATTAAAAAGCTTAGTCTTTCCACTTTTAAAGAAATAGACAGCCAATCAAGGAGGCTGCCACCTATGTGGTAGAGGACTACACTGGGATCCTTGTTAGCCAAAGTAGGGATGTTCAAAAGGAATCCATTCTATATAGTAGTGAAATAATAGGTAGGAAATTGTCCAAAGGAAAAAAAAGAGAGAGATTTTAAATCAACTAAGTATACCTAAGAAGTAAAAAAAATGATAAAAAGTATTTAAAATAAGAGAGTGGGACTTTGAATGTTATTTACATGTAATTTCAAATTTGGGGAATATGTTGATAGGTCTTAGTGATTTTCTCTTCTATCTCCTCCCCCTTTAAAAAAAAACCCTTTATTATAGGAGATAGCTTTCTAGGAGAAGGGTTGGAGAAGAGGAAATTTAGGTGGTATAAAACCAAAAGATATTAATAAAAATCTATTTTTTAAAAAGGAGAGATTTTAGAAAGACCTTTAAATTTCTATTTTGTTTGTTGATTCAGTGAAGATAGGTAACAAGTAAGCTTAAATGTGTTTCTAGAAGGAGCCTTATCAGTTCAAGATCTTTTGTTCATCAGTAAAGTTAAAATCAAAATAAAATACTCTTGATCATGCAGTTTTGTAAGATAGTGACTGGATTGGATTATTTACAGAAGTTGACAAAGTTGCCAAAACCTTAAAATAGGTAAAGTTGACTTCAGCACTCTCTACTTCCTTCAGTATCCCTTTATTGATGGAGATCAATGTCATTCAACTTCCTTTATTTTTTTTACAGGTGAGAAAACTGAGAAACATAGAAGTTAAGTGATTTGCTCAGAGTCATGCAGTTAAGTATGTCTAGGTCAAATCTGAATTCAGATCTTCCTGACTTCAGGCCCAGAACTCTATCCATTGCACCATCTAGCTGCCATCTATATAGTTTTTTTCTTTAAGGTTTACTAAATACTTATCCTGATTTATCTCATTTTATACTAAAAACAACAAAAACAAACAAAAAACCTGTTGTTTTGATAGACAAATAGATAGGTGCTATTATTATTTCCATTTTATAGATGAAGAAACTGAGGATCAAAGAGCTTCTCTGAATTGTGTGGTGCCATACTGACAATAAGTATCTGAGCTTGGATTATGGGACAGAGTACAGAGTGGAAAGAACACTGGAGTTGCAGTCAAAAGACTTAGGTTCAAATCTCACTTGTGACATTTATTACCTGCATGATCTTGGGTAAAAAATTTAACTTCCCTAAATTCTATTTTTCTCCTCTGTAAAATGATGGGACTGTGACTATGTATAGAGGATTCCTTACAGGTCTAAATTTACAATCCTTTGAATTCCTTTTAGCTAGATGGTGCCAAAGTGCAGAGTCTCAGGCCTGGAGCTGACCTCCAGACACTTACTAGGTGAGTGACCCTGGTTAAGTCATTTAACTTTACCTTCGTTTCCTTATCTGTAAAATGAGCTGGAGAAGGAAATGACAAACCACTCCTGTATCTTTGCCAAAACATTTTTTTTAATTCATCACCTTGTTTTCCCACTATGCTGCATAATTAAGTGGCTACCATATATATAGTTGGAGCAACTAACTAGATGATAGAGTAGTCAAAAAAACTTAATCTTCCTGGATTTAAATTTTATCTCAGGTATTTATTAGTTGTGTGACTTTGGACAAGTCATTGATCCTGTTTGCATGTTTCCTCGTCAATAAAATGAGTTGGAGAAGAAAATGGCAGACTACCAGTATCTTTGCCAACAAAACCCCAAATAGGGTCACAAAGAATTGAACATGACTGAAAAATGACTGAACAACAAAAGATGTTAGCTATTATTATATGATGATGATATTATTCAAAGGATTTTCCACATATCAACTCTGTGAGGAAAGATAGAGAGTCATTATCCCCATTTTACAGCTAAAGAAATTGCAGTTCTGAGGAGTTGGTTTTTCATGTGACATACTTTACACAGTAAGCATCAGAGTTGAGATTCAAATTCAGATTTCCTAACTCTAAATTCAAAATTATTTCTATTTACTATGCTTATAATTCAATAATTCCAGTGGTTATTTTAACCACATTCATCTTTGAAGTAAATGGAAGAAAGTGCTTTGTAAAACTGAAAGCAGCATGTGATCATCTTAAATATGGTTTATTTAATCCTTCTTATTTATTCCTATATTTTACAAACTCCCCCAGGTTTATGGACAGAGCCCTTCCTTCCAGCTCTAAGATGAAGTCCATCAGACTATTCAAGCTGAGAGATTCTTTACAATAGTCAGAGAAGCTAAAATTTAGCTAGGCTTTTTGGAACACCTGAATAATCCAAGTTATTACATATGAAGATACAATTTAGTTTCATATTTCAAAATGACTTAACCCTGCATTCAGAGAAGCTTTCAAATTCCTTGCAATTTTTTTCTTCTCTCCCTTGGTACTTTTGTCTGGATAGGCAGTTAGCTGATGTTGGTGCTTTCAGCAAGTCCCAGGGCTTTAAAACCCTTCAGGGGAAAGTGCATGCATGCATTCAGGCAGCAAAAGCAAACTGCAGAGTTGCAAATGGGAAACTACTGGGTCCATGTATACAGGAAATTATTCAGAGCACATGTGCCAAAAAAAAAAGTGATTTGAAAACCAGTCTCTTGTCTCATCATGTTCATTCTCCATCACCACCATTCTCATTCCCCTCACCCTTTGCTGGTGCTATTTTCTGAGTTGGGAAGTTGGGTTTTGTCACCATATAGGTTACTAGTGAGAAACAAATTCATTTACCATTGACGTGACACCTTGATTACTTTCTAAGTGCAAAGAGAGCTTTCCTATTGCCAGTTCATTAACTCCTTTTAAAGGAACAGGGGATGTATTGACTACTTGGCAAGGAGGCTGACCTGACAAGGGTGCCCTAATCTCTGATGTATCACACTAAGATTTGGACAGGTGCTGTGTTACTTCTATGTAACCAACATAGTTCCCTGAGGATGTTGAGAGACTTTCTTACATTCTCAAAAGATGAAGGACATGAAATAGGACAGACCCCACTGGTTTCCCCATCCTTCACTATTTCTCTAGTCTCCTGTACAATTCTAAGTGTGTCTATTTCTGCATTTCCTCAGAGCCTAGCATTGGGCTTTGTATTCAGTAGACATTAGATAAACATCTGATTAATTGAATCAAATTGCACTTTCTTACTTCCTGTGGTGTAGTGAGCTTGAGATGGGAGACTTGGATTTAAATCCTGACTTTTCATTGCTGTGTGACCATGGGCAATTTATTTAACCTATCTGACTGTTTGATTCCTCATCTGTATTATAAGCATAATAATGTTGATGCTAGCTATGTCACAGGATGATTATGGGGGAAATGCTTTGTAATCCTTAAAGCACTATATAAATTTGAGCTCTTAATATTTCCAATTTATCAGAAATTATCTGGAGACATATCACTTTAGCACAGAAGGATGACTAATGCTGGGGATTTTGTGTGCAAATCATGAAAGAGATTTAGGGGGTGAGGAGGAGGTTGAGTAGGGAATGGAGAAAGGACAGGCACTATGGTTTCCTTTCAAATACCATACAGGAAGGCAACTTTTATACTCAGAAATAAGGCCACTTCCTAACCAGGAGCTAACCTCGATACTATTTCAGATGTGCCTGTGAACTAGAGTTCTGAAGTCATTTCTGCCACTAGCTGTGTAATCTTTGGCAGATCCCAAAGATTCCCAATCTGAGTTGCAGTTTGTCATATGAAAATAAAAAAGGTGGACTAAGTAATCAATCAGGTAAAAGATATTTCTTTCTGGTTCTAACATTCTGTGATTCCCTTATTAAGTAAGCTATTCAGATTTGGATTTTACAATTGGAGAATTGGGAGAGAGCTCAGAGGAAAGCAGTGAAATAACTGATTTTGTTTCACATGGGACTAAAGTGACATCAGACCAGATTTGTATAAGCAAAGAGAGATGTATGGAAGGTGATGAATAATTCTCCATCTCTACTGGGAACAGAAGAAAATGAGCAGCAGGAAAGATAGCTCAGACATTAGAAAGACTACAAGGATGGTTAAATCACGGAACAAATATTGTCTTAAGAGTCAATTTATACATCCATTTAACAAACATCTGTTAATCATGAACATTTTTGTAAGTGCTGGGAATGGGCAATAGGGCAGGCAGCACAACATTTAGATAAATTGTAAGTTCCCTTGAGAACAGAGATTTTATTTTATTTTATGTTTGATGTCTTTGCATCCCCAGTACCGAGCATCCAATGTCTGAAATTTAGACTCTTTGAAAATGCTTATTGATTGATTGATTGATCGAATTATAAAAGATCTTCAGTTGCCAGGTTTTCAGTTTTCTGAGGAGACAGACAAAAAACAAAAATTCACGCCATTCCAAAATTAGGACAATACAGGACTGTCAAACAAAGTGATGTGAAGCATAGGGGGGGAGGGTAGAGAGAGCAGGGTTGTTACACTAGGGAGAATCAAGGAAAGACTTTGTAGAAGTAACTTTTGAGTTGAGCTTTGAAGGATGAAGGGGAAATTTCAGTCATATGTGAATGAAGTCATTAATTTATTCAACACTTATTTTTAAACACCTACTTTTTATACCTCCAGTAATTTGCTAGTTGATGGGCATACAGAAATGAAAACAAAAGTGTTCTTGTCTTCAAGGGACTTATAGTCTGTTAATATAAAAATTACATATGCACAGAAAAATAAATGTAAAATGCATACCAAGTAAAAACGTAGCAATTTGAAGCAAAGGGAGAGGGCTTGCCATCAAATTCAGAGAACAGAGTTTGTCTAGGTCATAGAATGCATGTTGTTGTTGAACAGTTTCAGTTGTGTCCGACTCTTTGTGATCCTATTTGGGGTTTTCTTGACAAAGAGACTGGAGTGGTTTGGCATTTTCTTTTCCAGATCATTTTACAGCTGAGGAAACTGAGGCAAACAGGATTAAGTAACTTTCCCAGTGTCACACAGCTAGTAAATGTCTGAGGCCAGATTTAAATTTAGGAAGATGAGTCTTGTTGACTTCAGGTCCAGCACTCTATCCACTGTAGAGCCACCTAACAGCCAAGTGAGTGCATGGAGGGAAATCAATATTCTTTGATGTTTCTCTTTTAATGGAAATTTTTTAAAATGTTTAGAGACAATCATCAACCTTTCAGATTATCTATGGTCTCATCCTAGACACTAGAGAGCTAAAGAATACAACTTTTATAATCATATATTTATATTATTATAATTACTAATGTTATAATTATATGATGTGTCCTCCATTATTTTTTTAATTCAATGTTAACTAGACATTGCTTCAGAATTTTACAGAGGTATTACATTGGCCATCAGTAGTGTGGAGAAAAGTGAGACTTGTTTGGGGGCTATGAATCATTGATTAACAAGGTTTAAGTTTTGTAGATTTAGGATTACATACATTAAATGGCAAAAGAACTTGACTAAATTAATGGGATACTAGGAAAATAAGAAACCTCATCTTATTTACTCTTTGTCAGTTGGGTTCCAACATTTAGGAACTCATACAAGATTAAGAAACTGTGTTGAAACTTGCTGTTTCTTGATAAACATCATCTGTTTGTTTCAAAACAGCAGTGTTTGTTCTATGATCTTTATTCTCATTTGAAATCTGTTGAGCATTTCTAGAAGAAATTTTAAAATGTTTCTGCTGCTTCTCCCAGGTAGCTCAGAGGTTCTGGGATGTTTTGACACAGCCCCTAGAGTAGAGGTTCTGGCTTCATCTTTTATTTAGAAGTCATCAGATAAAATAACAGGATAAAGAAGTCTTTTAGTATGGAACTGATAATTCTAAAAAGCACATTAAAAGTATGAAAAACATAGAGTGGGTGAATTATGTTTGCCCATAAGTTAGATATGTAAATAAATCCAATTTTAGTTCCATCTGATTCCTTATTAAGTATGAGGAGAAAGAAATGAGGTATTAGAAAATGGGACATTTAGAATTGTAAAGAGCAGTCAAAGAAATAGGTAATATTTTTTAATCAAGCGAAAATATGCTAATTTAAGGAGAGGTTCCTTTTTCAGCCCCCACTTTCCAGGATTTCTTCCATATTTTTTCAGTTTAATTACATTGTTGTTTCTTGTGATAGTCATTTTTTAAAAATGATTTCCAACTCTTAATGTCCCATTTGAGGTTTTCTGGGCAAAGATATTAGAGTGGTTTACCATTTCCATGTCCAGTTCATTTGACAGATGAGGAAACTGAAGCAAATAGGGTTAAGTGACTTGCCCAGGATCACAAAGTAAATGTCTGGGGTCAGATTTGAGCTTAGGAACTTGAGTTTTCCTGACTCCAGTCTCTGCATTACCTAGCTGCTTAATGACATGATGTAAAAGAATATTGGACAGAAGAATAAAAGGGAAAAAAAGAAACGTACATGATAAGTTTATTATATATTTTAAAAGAATAGCAAGTTTTACTTAATAGATTTGGAATTTCATGTGCAATCATCTTTTTTATTATATTATGGAAATACTTATTTTACTTGACAAGTTAAAAACAAAATACAATTTTATAAAAGAGTATTGGCCTAAGGATCAGAGCTGGGTTTCAACCCCAGCCTTGCTTGCAAAGAATCTAGTGTGTGGAGGGAAAAGTTAACCATAGACCAGAAAAAGAACTTTATGACTTTGATACATTGAAGGAAGAATAAAACAGGGAGAAACATACATTTACTTTAAGATATTTGCCATTGCTTTGGAGGTTTTCCAGCACAGAGTTTAATTGAAAGAGAAGTTCTAGGGGCAGCTAGGTGGTGCAGTGGTTAGAGCACCAGCCGTGAAGTCAGGAGGACCTGAGTTCAAATCTGGCCTCAGATACTTAACATTTCCTAGTTGTGTGACCATAGGCAAGTCACTTGATTCTAATTGTCTTAGCAAAAAAAAAGAGAGAGAGAGAGAGAGATTCTACATGTATAATGGCCTCTTTGAGGTATTCCGGTTTGTGGGTACTATTGTGCTGACCACATCAAATTCCTGATTTTTTTCGGTCATCATAATGATCCCAAAAGATATGGAAAATGCAGAAGTTTAGTGAATCCTAATACTTAGTGGTGAGGTAGCTAGATGGCTCAATGGATTAAGTGCTGGGCCTGGAGGCAGAAAGACCTGAGTTCAAATCTAGCCTCAGACACTTAGTAGCTATGTGAATCAGGGCAAATCACTTAATTTCTGTCTGCCTTAATCCACTGGAGAAGGAAATGACAAACTATTTCGTTATCTTTCTCAAGAAAACCCCATGGACAGCATTTGAATGTTGTGGTCCACAGGGCCATGAATTCATATGCAACATTTGAATATGAACTCTTTCACTTAGTTTGTGAAAGAAAGACCTAGAAGAAGGTCTCCAATATGTCTTTATATATATATATATATATATGTATATGTATATATATATATATATACACATGTATATATATACATATATAAAACAGTCTTCTGCCCCACACGCAGCAGAGGCATTAGGGTTAAGTGACTTCCCCAGGATCACACAGCTAGGAAGTGTTAAATGTCTGAGACCAGATTTGAACTCAGGTCCTCCTGACTTCAGGGCTGCTATTTTATCCACTGTGCCACCTAGCTGCCCCTTCAATCCCTTTGCATGATCTATGGTCAAGAATCACATGGGATAGCAATGTACTAGACATTCAACTATGGGTCATACAGGCTCAGAAAAATAGAGACTTACAGTTCATAGGATCCTAAATTTAAAACTGGAAGAGAACTGAAAATTCAACCACTCTACTGTACCCCTCCCAGCTCTTCGATTGTTCTTTGATGAAGTGGTATCTGGAAAGATGGAGGGAATATCCACTTAAGTGACATCACAGATTCATTAAAGTATTGACATAAATATTTTGGTTATTTTCTTACAACAGTCTTTTATGTAGGGGTCCATTAACTCTTAAAAAATATCACTATACTTGGTTTCCTTTGTACTCCTATATACTTTATTTTATGCATTTAAAAACTATATTCTGAGGAGTACTAGGCTTTACTACATTGCTAAAGGAGTCCATAACATAAAAAAGATGAAGGATCCTTCAACTAGAAGTTTAGAATCCACAGGGAAGACAGTTTCCCCTCACTGAACCTCTTCTTTATTGTATTTATAAAATATATACAATTATATTATGTTTATTATATTATAATAATTATTATTAGATTATTGTATTTGTTATATTATAATTAGATAGCATACCATAGCTCTCATGGTTTATTGGGGTACAATTCAAAGTGGCTATTTGCTGCCTAATTGTTCTATTGTCTTACTTGCTAGTTCTGTTCTGTCTCTTCTCTTACTCCTTTTTTGCTGCCCCTAATTACCACCCCCACACTGGAGTATCTGTTCTCTCTAGTAACCACTGCTGATATAATAACAAAAACAATAATAAAAATTACTGTAATTACAATTATTATAATATATTATTTTATTTAAATTTTATCACATGCTTATTAATTTTCATATATTAAAAGTATGTCACATACATTTAGCAACAATTTACTAATTAAATTAAAAATTTGTTATTGATATGATTATGCTTATTATTTTTAAAACTAGCATTTATCATCATTAAGATTTTGAAAGACCTTTCCAAATATTACCACATTTTATCTTCTTAAAAACCCTATTAAAATTCCCATTTTATAGATAAGGAAATTGAGATCAAGAGAACTTGTTTCTTGTTTATAGGCAGCTGGGTGGTAAAGTAGGTAAAGAGAATTAATCAGGAAGATTCATCTTTGTGAGTTCAAATCTGGTCTCAGATACTTATTATCTGTATCACTTGGGACTTTTCCCATAACCCCATTTGCCTCAATTCCTCATCTGTAAAATGAGCTGGAGAAGGAAATAATAAGCCACCCCAGTATGTTTGTCAAGAAAAGCCCAAGTAGAATCCACAAAGAAATATAGCTATAATGATTCAACAACAACAATCTTTTTTGCACATAGCTGTTCCCATCTTCCTCCTTAGTTAATAAGCTCCTTGAAAGCAAGGTCTAGGTTGTTTTATTTTCTCCTTTTTTTGAATTCTCAGTGCTTAGCACAATGCCTTCCATTTATTAATTATTATTTATTAACTATTAAGTAGGCACTTAATAAATACTTGTTGACTTGTCAACTTGACCATCTTGTCTCTTCTGTCTCCTTGTGCTTTATCTTGGCCCAATGGTCTTTGTGCAAAAAAAAAAAAAAGGCATCATTTTGCTAACATCCAGTCTATCAGTCTTCCCGTTCCTTCTGGGCAGTGAACTGACCAATCCCAATGTACTGGGTATACTCTTTAGCTGTTCTCAGCTGTTTTCATTTGTTGCTGACTGATCAGAAGCTGCTTTTTCATCAGAAAGAAAAAGAACATTTATTGAATTTTTTTTTGGCTGCTTCCACATCTGGGGCCCTTCTAGAAAGAGGATTTTGAAAGGCTGGATTTGAGTAGTTGATTCTATAATTATGAAAATGAATAACTAGCTCTCTTGCCAACCATAACAACCACTTATATAATGATAACTGACATTTATACAACACTCTTAAAGTCTGCAAGTGCTCATATAGATTATCTCATTTGATTTCATGAGTTAGATAGGTAACAGAGGTGTTGTTCTTATTTCACCAATGAAGAAACTGAGTCAGAGTGGTAAGATGTTTTAGTATTGATCACATAGCCAGCTTGTCAGTGACACATGTAGGTTTTGAGCCAAAGACACTTCTCTTATTCCCAGAATACAGCAAAACCTCTCAGAATAGGTTCATAGAGCTAGATTGAGGACTTAAGAAGTCATGTAGTCCAAACCCACATTTTACCAAGAAAGAAACTCAAGTCCAGGAAGATTGTCATTTTTCCAAGGTCACACAAGTAGTAGATGACATAGAAAGAATTAAAACTAGTTCTTCCTGGCTTTTATCACCATACCAGTTGACCACTTGTTCTATAAGAGTGAATTAGGAATTATTTGTAAACTCTTATGAAGAAATGTCTTTTTCTCAAGGCATTTCAATCATGATCATAATGACCAGAAAAGGAACAAGAACTCCTTAAAATAAATGTTTAAAAAAAATTCAAATTGTTGAAGGTCCAGACAAAAATTAATCTCTTTGGGACATGAATCTCATTAGATTTCTTATGCTTCTGGGTATGAGATGATCATCAGGAAAGATCAGACTAAACTTTCCTTCCTATGATTAAAATAGCATTTCAGAAACAGCTTATTGACTATGATATCACACTCCATGAATCAGTGGCTCCTTCTAATGTGTGATGGTGACTAAGCTATAAAAGAGATTCACCAACTTTTGACTTTACATCAAAATCCATTTTTCTCAAAGTGGGAAAAAGTGAAAATTGTATATATATATAAATAGTACATTTTTCTCTATACATAATTTCCAGTTCAGAGACAATTTGATGTAGTAGATAGAGCAAAAAACTTGAAAGCAGGAAAACTTGGATTCAAATCCCCCTCTGGTACTAGCTGGATGACCATGGGAAGCTATTTAATCTTGCTGACATCTACTAAATTATAGATTATTGTAATCTGCAGCCAATAGAGGGAAGCAAATCATAGGTCATTGAGGCCTTTTCCAGTCTTCTTGTTTTTCTTGAATCATTTAAATCATGTACAACTCTTCATGACCCCATTTAGGATTTTCTTGGCAACGATGCGGGAGTATTTTGCCATTTTCTTTTCCAATTCATTTTACAGATGAGGAAACTGAGACAAACCAAATTAAATGACTTACCTAGGGTCACACAACTGACTTCAGATCAGACACTCCATCCACTATGCCATCTAGATGCTCATGTTCTACTTTATATTTTAGAAATAGTAGAAATACTGCTTTGAAAATCATAATATGTATTGATTTAGGAAAAAATTTGTTGGGAAATAAGAAAGAAGCATTCCTCTTCATGCTCATTTTTGATATCTCTGTTTTAGGAGTTTTTTGTGTTTTTGTTTTTAAATAATTAGAGGACATAAAAAAAACCTTACATGTTATCTACTCTGTGCCTTCAGGATTTTACAAAACTTAACCCCTAAACTTTTCAAATAGGTGGGTGCCTTGCCATTTTTTTTAAATATCCAGAGAAGATAATAGTAAACTTTCTCTACTGTATAATTTGTTGTTGTTCAGTCATTTTCAATTGTGACTGAATTTTCAATTTTTAATTGTGTCAGCCTCTTCATGATCCCATTTTAATTTTTTTTTGATAAAGATACTGGAGTGCTTTCCTTATTTTCTCTAGATCATTTTTCAGATAAAGAAAATGAGTCAAACAGCATTAAGTGACTTATCCAGGGTCACACAGCTAGTAAGTATCTAAAGCCAGATTTGAAGTAAGAAAGATGAGTCTGATTGCAGACCCAGTAATGTATCTATTGTGCCATCTAGCAGTCCCAGTGTATAATACCTTAATAACTTCTTGCTTGAAAATTCTTTCATATATTCTTCCCTCTTCCATTTTCAAACAAAATTTAAGAATCAGCCCACTAAGGGGAAAGGGAAAGTAGGAGGAAGAAATAATGAAAAAGTAATAGCTCATCCTACCTAAAATCTAACATTCTGAAAAAAGCTTTTCCTAAGCCCCTTTACTGCTAATATCCTTTTTCATTTGTTTATCTCCTACTTTATTCTCTAGAGATCTTATTGGTATGTAGTGAAATCTTTGAGGGTAGGGACTGTATTTGTCTTTCCTTGTATCTACTACCCTTAATATAGGGCAGGGCTGCTTAAACTTTTTCTACTCACAACCCTTTTTCACCTGAGCAATTTTTATGTGACCCTGGGTATACAAGTATATAAAGCAGGTATACAAATAAAACATTTACTGGTAATAAATGATAATTTACTGAATATAATGATAATAAATCAGAATTTCACACCATTCAGTTACACAATCTTATATGAGGTGACAAGCCACAGCTTAGGCCCCCAACAAAACAGTATTTTGAGTGCTTCCCTATTTACAGTACAAAACCTCCAATTACAGGCTGTTTTCCAGAGTACTTGAAATGGTCCCTAAGCTGTTCTAAAAATGGTTACAATTAATGCTCTTTGCAAAGATGTTCCTGCTCATGTCTCCCTCCCCAAAGAAAATTAATTATGAAATATTTGCTTCAAGTCTAAAATGACCAAATATTGAAGAGAAATCTTTGCTTTTTTCCAAAGGTGAGTTTCTGAAAGGTTTTGTAGTCATTTTCTTTTGGAGAATTGCAGTGCCTTGTAAAGTGTAATCTCTAAATACAAATAGAATGTATACTTCTTAAGGGCAGAAACTGGTTCTTTTTGCTTTAGGGTTTTTGTTTTTTGTTTTTATACTGTCAGTGTCTACCTCTGTGCTTGACACATAAGCACTGAATAAATGATTAAACATAGTTCAAGCTGATTTGCCCGTGGAAGTTCCTCAGGATCACAGGATATGAAATCCAGCAGCAGATATTTCAAAATGTGGCTTCTTCTTGGAAAACTGTTATGGGAGGAAGGGCAGGATTACCAAATAGAACAAATCAGTGTGGGATGCGGCTTGATTTGATATGATATAAAGAACAGCTGGATTTCATCATGGAATCATACATAAGATTTAGAACTGGACAGAAGCTTAGAGACTTCTCCCTCCAATTTCCTATCTCATTTTACAAATGAGGAAACTGAGGCAGGATTACACAGTTAAGTGTCTGAAGTGAAATTTAAACAGAGACTTTCCTGACTCAATCTAGCACTTTATCCACCCTCTCAGATTCCTCTTAATTAGATCCAAGATCAAGATTCAGAGTCCAGCTCTGCTATTTACTACCTGTGTGTGACCTTGAGCAGATCACCTCCATTTTGTAGTTAGTTACATGAAATGAGAGTTGGTTTAGGAAAATCCAAGGCCCTTTCCAGTCTAAAAGAGTTACAACAGTCATGTCATACCAAAGTAAATCAGAATATTTGCTTGTTTTGTCATTGGTGTACTTAAATTCTGCATGAAAGAATTATGTCAAAATTCTGGTTTATGTCTTCTTAGCTTCTTATTTGTGCAGTTAGTAGTTAAGATAAAGCACTTGGCTTGGAATCATGAAGACCCACTCTCAAATTGAGTTCAAATATGTACTATATGTGTGACCCTGGGAAGGTCACTAAATCCTATTTTCCCCAGTTTCCTAATCTGTAAAATGAGCTAAGGAAGGAAATAGCAAATCACAGTATCTCTGCCAACCAAACCTTAATGGGGTCACAAAGAGTTGAATATGATTGAAAATGTCTGAATATACCCAGCTTCTTTTTTGGGATGAATCAAGGCAGTGTTATTATATAGAGTATTGAGTATATTATTATATAGAGTACTGAGTATCTCTCCAATTACTCAAGTGATTCTCTATTTCTTCAAGGTATGTTTTTATTTTTTTATTATTTATTTTTTTATTAAAGCTTTTTATTTGTATAACATATGTATGGGTAGTTCCCCAGCATTGATCTTTACAAAGCTTTCCATTACAAATTTTACCCCTAGTCCCCTCCCCTCCCCTAGATAGCAGGAAGTCCACTACATGTTAATAATGTTGAAATACGTGACAAGTTGTACAAGAAAAATCCTATCTACAAGAAAAAAAAAAAAAAGAAAATCAGAGAAAGGAAACACAATGCAAGCAAACCTCAATAGAGGGCATGAAAATGTTACGTTGTGGTCCATATTTCATATCCCTCTCTCTGGGTGTATATAGTCTTCTTCAGTGAACAATTGGAACTGGTTTGAGACAATTCTTTGTTGCAGAGAGCCATGTCCATCAGAATTGATCATCATGTAATACTGTTGTTGCTGTGTATAATGATTTCCTGGTTCTGTTAGTTTCACTCAGCATCAGTTCATGCAAGTCTCTCCAGGCCTCTCTGAAATCGTCCCACTGGTTGTTTCTTACAGGACAATAATATTCCATAACATTCATATACCATAATTTATTCAGCCACTCTCCAATTGATGGGCATCCATTCAGTTTCCAGTTTCTAGCCACTACAAAAAGGGCTGCCACAAACATTCTTGCACATGTGGGTCCCTTTCCCTCCTCTAAGATCTCTTTGGGATATAGGCCCAATAGAAACACTCCTGGGTCAAAGGGTATGCACAGTTTGATAACTTTTTGAGCATAGTTCCAAATTACTCTCCAGAATGGTTGGATCCCTTCACAGTTCCACCAACAATGTATTAGTGTCCCAGTTTTCCCACATCCCCTCCAACATTCATCGTTATCTTCTCCTGTTATTTTAGCCAATCTGACAGGTGTGTAGTGGTATCTCAGAGTCGTCTTAATTTGCATTTCTCTGATCAATAGTGATTTGGAGCAACTTTTCATATGACTAGAGATGGTTTTAATTTCATCATCTGAAAATTGTCTGTTCATATCCCTTGACCACTTATCTATTGAAAAGTGGCTTGAATTCTTATATATATGAGACAATTCTCTATATATTTTAGAAATGAGGCCTTTATCAGAACCATTAAATGTAAAGATGATTTCCCAATTTGATTCTTCCCTCCTAATCTTGTCTGCATTAGTTTTATTTGTACAGAAACTTTTTAACTTAATATAATCAAAATTATCTATCTGGTGTTCAATTAGGAGTTCCAGATTTTCTTTGGACATAAATTTATTCCATCTCCACAGGTCTGAGAGGTAAACTATCTTATGTTCTTCTAATTTGCTTACAATATCACTCTTTATATCTAGATCATGAACCCATTTAGATCTTCTCTTGGTATGTGGTGTTAGGTGTGGGTCAAGCCCTAGTTTCTCCCACACTAGTTTCCAATTTTCCCAGCAGTTTTTGCCGAATAGTGAATACTTATCCCAAAAGCTGGAGTCTTTGGGTTTATCAAACACTAAATTGTTGAAGTTATTGCCTAGATTATCCTGATAATCTATCCTATGCCACTGATTGACTGCTCTATTTCTTAGCCAGTACCAAATGGTTTTGATGACCGCTGCTTTATAATATAGTTTTAGATCTGGTACAGCAAGGCCATCAAGGTATGTTTTTAAATTATATCTTTAATTTGTCTTGGAAGAGTAGCTCTCAGATATTTTGTGCATATTGAAGTTATCTTGGATGAAATTTCCCTCTCAATTATTTCTTCTTTGTTTTTTATCTTTGCTATAAAAAATAACATTGACATATGGAGTATTTTGTTATTGTGCTACTTTACTGAAGATATAATTGTCTTAATTACTTTTATTTTGATTCAAAGTTATGTATTGGGGGCAGCTAGGTGGCACAGTGGATAAAACAGCAGCCCTGAAGTCAGGAGGACCTGAGTTCAAATCTGGTCTCAGACACTTAACATTCCCTAGCTGTGTGATCCTGGGCAAGTCACTTAACCTCAATTGCCTCAGCCAAAGTTATGTATTGCAGCCTGCTCTCACTCATCCTATTCCTCCTTATTGCTCTCTGTGTGACACTCTTTTATTCTGCTGTGTCCTCTGTCCCTCTACAGCCAATAAACCCAGAAGAAAATTGATATAAAGATAGGTCTTTGTTTCCATGAGAATTTTGGAATTTACAATCCTCCCACTTTCCTAGAGAGTTACCAGGAGTATGTCATAAGATATAAAAAATTGCAATGTTTCAATATGCCCTAATTTCTAATATTTTCCTCCTAGCCCTGGCTCTTTTGACTTTTTTTGGACAGACTATGTGTCCCTTCTAGATTCAAAGCCCAACTTGGGTTACAGCCAAATTAAAATTGAATTGGAAAATATTTAACAAAATAAATAAAAATACAAAAGAACATAAGCAATGTTAAAATGAAGTTTTTCTAAGTCAATGTGAGATATAAAGATCTTTATATATATGGTTTCAATGGACCTTATTTCTATTTTAGCTTGATACCATTCCCTTAGAGACCCTCAGTCATCCCTCCTCTCTTGCTCTGAGTTTAAACCAGAGAACAGGGTAGAGACAGAATTGCTTTTTTCAGTCCACTCTAGCTCTGGGTCTTATACTACTAAAGAGAACTTTCCCACTTAAATAGGGAAGAATTGAGCTTATCCCTCCACCTTCTGTTAATTCTGGTTGGTGTCAGAGTGGAGAATGGACTTAATTTTTAATCCCTGCAAGTTAGCTAAGACCCTGGATAGCAACCAGACCTACTGTTGAAGTTCGTCAACTGAGGAGTTTGGTGTAGCAATTTAGTAGGCTGACATAACAATTATTCAGGAAGAGCCAACTCAGGTACTTATTAGCTGTATGACCCTGGGCAAGTCACTTAGCTTTTCTCAACCCTAACCTTAGTTTCCTCTTTTATAAATTGGGGGAAATAGTAGCACTTGCCTAAGTGCTAGGAGGATCAAATGAGAAAACATAAAATTCCTTTATAAAACAAAGTATTATATAAATTTTAATGATTATTAAGTAATGTCTGTGGATGATCCTAGCAGGGAAATCAAAGGAGAGGAGGGAAAGGGAAGAGAAATAAAGGTAACAGGAAGACATGGAAAGAATTATGAGTAAGAAAGGGAATACATATGAAAAAACAGACAAGTGAAAATAGCATATTCAGTGGAGGGGTAAGGGGTAAAGGTTAGCTACCAGGAGCAGAAATTGTTAAGAAGGTACAAAGACCATAGACAATAAGCCTGAATTTAGGTCTAAGCAGCCCAATTATTTCTAAGAAGGCAGAAAACAGAAAAAGCAATTATAAACTAAGTCCAGGGGAGATTTGGAATTTGATCAAAGAATAACAAGTTTATATGAGCTGAAGATAATATAGGCAGCCAAAGTAAGGTTGGAGAGGCAAGAATTGGGGAAGGAATCCTAGTTATACTATGGATTTTTAGGAATAGTTAGATTCATGCTTCTGTCTCACTCTTTCTATCTTTGTGTCTCTGTCTCTGTCTTTCTCCCTCTCAGTCTCTCTGTATCTGTGTGTGTGTGTGTCTCTCTCTTCCTTTCTCCTGTATTGTATATTTTTATAACAAATTATGAGATTTGGTTCTAACTATCAACAATCTCCTTCATAATCATTGACTCTGGCAGAGATATAGCTAGGAATATTTGCCTCAGGACAAATACCACAGCTCATAACCACATGAAAATAAGAGCTATAATAATAGTTAGTCTTTATATTGAACCTTAAGTTTTGCAAAGCACCTTATATGTGTTATTTCATTTTATTCTCACAACAAACACATAAAAGTCAAATGCTTTGAAAACCATAAAACACTAGGTAAGTACTGTTTTGATTTCTCCTTCACCCCTCATTCTACAGATGAGGAAGCCAAGTCCCAGTAGAAGTTAAAACACCTTGTCCATAGTCGCTTAGTTACTAAATGTCTGGATCAAGATTTGAACCCTGGTCTTCCTGATCCAACTCCACTTTGTCTTCTAGCTGCCTCTAGGTAGGAAGGAATCAGGCCCCTGGTTTTGAGGGGAAAGGACATGTTGTCCTATTTATGAGAAACAGAATTTCAAAGTAAGGCAAAGGCTTGGAAAAGTTTCCCATGGGCCAAGGGAGAAATAAGGCAGGGCAGAGAATACTACCTCACCCCAGTTATCTAAAAGTAAAAGTTTCTGTTTTACATCAGCAGAAAAAAAAAATCTCAACTAGAGCCTTTTACACTGATGAAATTATCTTAGCTAGATTATTCTTCACTAAGTAGGTACTAGGTACTGCTGATTCTATGCACCCAAAGACCTACAAGTCTCAAAATTCTGTATCTTATCCCCTAGTTTGAGCTGTTGGCCTGCATATCCTAGGCTGCCTTCAGAGCTGCAATTTTGAAAATTACTGCTTTGGTATGGAAATACCTCCATTAATGAATCCCCGAGGAACAAAGTTCTTTTGTAATAAATGTTGTGTTACAAAAGCAAAAAGGCAACTTCATAAATCCCACAGCTATGTATGACAAGAATACTGCATTAATTTGAACATAGGCCACACTTTCCCCATCCTCACCCCTAAATCTGGTTTGTATAAAGTCTGGAAATAGTCTGTAATTATACTTTCAGTTAAGAGAATTATATGAAAGATATCTAGGTATGGATTCTAAAGGCTAGATGTGGCATCCAGAAATCCTGGACTCAAAGTCTGCCCATAACACACACTAGTTTTGTGACCCCAGGGAAAGTGACTTTCCCTCCCAGTGCCTCAGCCAGCAATCTGAGACTTTGAATAAGTAAAAATGTAAGTTTCCTCACTGTGAGTTTCCTACACCAGTGAAATCATGGGTTCAGTACAAACTAAACAGTGAATTATTGATCACTAAGAGTTGTTGTGAGAGGAGGGTTTTGTTAATTTATATGGTAAAGTGCTACATAAATATGAGTTATGATTAATATTATTATTTTCATTATCATCATCCCCATCATTATTATTATTTCTAGAGATTGGCTAGCATAATGGGCAAAGGGCCAACCTCAGAATAAGAATGACTTGAGCTCCAGTTTTGCCCTGGTCCGTAAGTGACTGTGCAATTCTGGGCCAGTCATGAAATCTCTCAGACCTCTCATAAGTAACTATTTAAGATCAAAAAATTCAGTTCTGTATCAGCAGAGAAAATTCCTCATCCAGAGCTTTCTACACTGGTGAAATCATAGGTGGAAAGTGGAGGGAAGAGAGACAGATTTTGGAGTAAGGAGAAGGACAGGAAGACAGAGAAGGAAAGGAAGAAAGGAATGAGTGAGGAGTAAAACAGAAAAGGAGTAAAACAGAAAAGGAGATGTGAAAGAAAAGGAGAAGGAGGAGAGGAGGGATATACAGAGGTGGGAGATGGATAGAAAGAAAGAGGGAGAGAGAAGAAAAGGTGGGGGAAAGGAGAAAAGACAGAGAGGAGGGAGGAAAAGGGGAAAAAAGAGAAGAAGGAAAAGAGAGGGAGAGAAGGGGACAAAAGGGGAAGAGAGAAGAGGGAGAGACAGAGAGAACATATGAATAAAAGTATTAAGAAGAATAAGATGAGTAATGGTTATAAAAGATCAAAGTCTTTATTTGAACTGAAAGAAATTTTTTAAAAAACACAGCCTTTACAATGAGTATATTTTTACCATGCTATGTTCTTCTTCAATATTTCATCAAAGATATTGTGAAACTGCCTCTGATTTCATGATTTTCAAAGGTTATAACATTAATGATAAGAGTTCTGACAAGTTCAAGTCACCAAGTTCGGGAATGGATTATATGATTTGTCTAAAGATCAATCTAGATAAAATACACTTGCCATTAGGGCATGAATTTTAATAGTCCTTGCAATCAGAAAGATCTAGATTGAAGTCTTACCTCTGACCTGTACTAACTCTGTAGTCTTGGGCTCAGAAGCCTCTAGAGCTTCTCTGTGGCTACAAAATAAAGAGAAGCTGTAATCTGCATCTGTGGAGGAAGTTTCCACAGTGGAAATCACATTAAAGATGAAATCTCAAGTCTAGACACACGGACTCAGTTGTCACTCTCAAGCACTTATTAAATGCTTAATATGTGCTGGTCAGTGTGCTAATCATTGGGAATACACTTCTAAGCCAAAAAGAAAGAGTCCCTTCTGTCAATAGCTTCCATTCTAATGGGGAACATGACACATAAAAAGAAGCTGAAATGAGTGTGTGAGAATGAGTATGAGAAGAGAAGGTATCTGACAGGAGTCATGATGAAGTCTAGAGGAATGAAGCCTGGTGGGAAATGAAGAGAAGGTGGTACTGAGTTCTAGCCTTAAATGGAAGGTCTGGGAGGAGTCCTTTACTCTCCAATCTGAGGGAAGGACTCCAGGGACAGAGGGTTCTTCCATGGTATGAATTCCATGGAGGAAGTGATTTTCCAGGATAAAGAAAGAGGTTCCCAGGCCATGATGGGACAGTGCAAAAAAGAGCACAGAAATTAATATATACACATGTACATGTATGGATACATACATTCACAATTTGCCCCAAAAGTTTTGGTGCAGTTTTAGGACTTGATAATTGAAAACTTGTATATTTATTCTACACACACATACACACACACACACACACTCATATACATGTGTGTGTGAATATATACATGTATATTGTGAAAAGTTATATGTATATATATTTTATACCATATTAGATAGCATATAATATATGTACATACTATATACTATATAATGTAGTATTATGTGTATATATATTATGTTATGTAATACAGCCTCTATCTTTATTACATAACATATTACATGTAATATGGCCTCATTGTATATATATTATATATTGTATAATATAGACTTTATGTGTATATATTATATAACATAATATATATAAATTTATGGGTGTATATGTGTGTGTATGTGTTATATGTTATATAATATAGCCTTTCAAAGAGATCTTATTTTAGAAGTGCTGCATATATTTGAAGATAGACTAGATTCCTCTTATTATAAGACTACCTCACTACATAGTCTCTATTTATGTCTCTGTGGTTGCAGGTAAATAGGGCTAATACAAAGCAGAATTGTGAAGTTTGCCATGTTTGTCTTCTGTGTCCTAAGCTTTCCGTTTCTGGACATTATAGCCTTTTGGTAGATTTCAGGGAACCAAAGTCCTATCTCATCAACCTTCCCTTCTATTTTGGGTTTTTTTTTTAAGTTACTTATGCATCTTGATGGACTGATCATACTTTCCAGTGAATTACTTCAAACAGACATTGACATTTTAAGCCTTTCATCTGTAACTAAGTGATAAAAATGCTTTATACTTTATGTTCTATTAGAGGAATTTAAGATATCTGTAGATAAGTAGGGAGTTGGTTGCTTTTTGGTTTGTTTTTGGTCATGAGGGATTAGCAGGGTGGAGAAGGTGGGAATGGGGAGAAAGAATCAAAAATCACACAAGGCTTAACATTGGAGTTACTATAACAGAAGAATCAAAAGTGATAATCCCAACTATTTGTCTATCTCCAATTGCTGAGTCCCAAGGATGCTCCATTGTCTCTAACTTCTTAGGATCTGGAACTCTCCTAGCCCAGGACAGGTCCAAAGGCTCCTCCAGTGCTGATTTCTCTTTTTCCTTCCCTGCTTGAGCATAGGTGTGGCTCTGTCCTGTTACCAACTCTTTTGTTAAGCTCTGGCTTGCTTAGAAGCTTTTAAAGAATAAATATAATCTTTGAGAAAAGATATTTGATGTCATCTAATCAGACACACTTGCCCTAAGATGGATCACATTTGCCCAATATTCTCAATAAGTAGCCATCTCATCTCTGCTCAAAGACTTTTTTGCCCCAGGACTTCCAAATGTTTATTTTAGACATTTGGTGCTATTATGGAGAGGACATCCTGAAATGAGAGACCAAATGGTACTGGATACAAGTGTGCTGGATTTAGATTTAAAGAGCTTGGCTTAGATGTGAGGTTATCTCTGCTACTTACTATCTCTCTGGGTTCCAGTTCATCCTTTGGGAAATCCCACTTTGAACAAGAATTTATTAAACTCTACTGTATGCAAAGCTCTGGGTGAAGTAACTAAGTTAATTACTTTCAGTTACTTGGAATGAGGGTGAGAGATTCAAGATACCTTTCCATGAAGATGGAACATATTGAATTTTAAAAGAAACATTTCACTTTTTAAGCAGTTTTCATTCTCAGGCATATTTTGGGTAAAGACAATTATATTTCAGGGAAGCTTTTGATCCTAGCTCAGAGAAAGGACTGTTTGTAAAATTCAGGTTACAGTAATTTTAAATGTTTATATTTGTTTATATAGGGAATATATGGTAGCAAGAATAGATCACCTTGGTTTATATGAAAAATGGAAATTAAGGCATGATCCTCTGACTAAGGTGGCTAAGTGGCATAGTGGATAGAGCACTGGGCTTGGAATCAGGAAGATTCATTTTTATGAATTCAAATCTGGCATCAGACAATTAGTACCTGTGCAACCCTGGGCAAGTCACTTAATCATATTTGCCTCAGTTTCTTCATCTCTAAAAGGAACTGGAGAAGGAAATGGAAAATCTCTCCAGTATCTTTGCCAAGAACAACCCAAATGAGGTCACGAAGAATCAGACATTACTGAAAATGACTCAACAACAACATATGTCTATTGAGATAGCAAACTAGAGCAGAAAAATAGTTTGGTTTCTTTCTCCAGCTCTCTTTAACATAAAAACCTGCCATATCTTGAGGGGGAAATTGTTAAACTACCATATTATAGACACCTTTCAAGTAATGGATAGAAAGCTATCCACGACTTGTGCAGAAAGATCTCAGTTGAAATTACAATTCTGACATAAACCAGTTGTGTGAAATTGAGCAAGTCACTTAACATTCAGTGCTCTAAGCAACTTGAAAACTCTCAGTCACAGAGAGGGGTACAATTTTCTTTGGTGGAGAAAGTTTCTCCATTTTTGAGTTCCCTACAGCAATAACATCACGAGTCCAGTCTTTATCCTACTGAATCTTTTTTTTCCTCATGAGTGAAGGTGGCAAGTTTTGTTATTTTCAGTAGGAACAAATTTTACTTTACCTTATTTTGCAAGGTCATAGAATTATGGAAATTTAAAGCTGGAAGGAAGTTTAGAGATCATTTAATTCAAACCCTTCATCTGTCAAATAAAAACACTGGTGAGGCCAAGAGAAAGGAAATGACTCAGATGAGATCACAAGTTGAATTGGTATTTTTTGGTTGTTCAGAGCATGAAGACTCATTCTCTTTCATTCTCTCATTTGTCTTTCTTCTTTTATTATAAGAGCAGCAGAATATAAAAGTGAAAAAGTTGATTATATATCTCATTCCATATCTTTCAAAATTGTTCCTTGAATCCCCTTAGCCTTTAAACCCTTAAGAGTCAAATAAAAATGAATTTTAAGAGGTTGGTTATTTATTTTGCCCTCTTTGAATTTCTTTTGATCTCTTTTCTTAGCAATAGCTATCTGCATTTTTTTAACCACCCTTCCTTTTCTCTAAAACCTTTAATTGGCATAACATATGGAAATGTAGCTTCTCTTCCATTAAGCAGACATGTTAATTAGTCTACAAATCATCATGATGTGCTCTGTGAAATCATAATGAATGTATTTACTCTTGTTTCAAAGAAATTATAGATTCCTGTGCTTTAATTATGACATCTCTTTGAGGTTCCAGTCTGAGTTCTAAATACTACTCCAGACTTTTCTTATTGTCCCCAGAGCTGATTTAGAGAATGCTTGGCTTATTACATTTTAACACTGTATTGTATTTTCCTATTCTTATGTCGAATGGAATCATATCCAGGTATGACTCCCTTCTTATCTGCACCTTTATATGTCTGGTTCCTGTTTGGGGCCCTCATTTATTTAAATCCACAGCTCCTGAGTCCCTACTGTGTGGGTTCTCAGACCAAGCCAGATGATACATTAAAGCAAAAGGCATTTGATGAAACAGAAAAGCAAGCTAATGACAAGCGTGTAAATGAGATAGCAAATGTTGTCTGTGCTTATAGTGGAAGGATATTGCTTCCCCTATCTCTCAAGAAAGCTTTTAAGTCAAATGTCCATTAAATTCACTTTTATCCTTTCATATACAGAAGAAGAAAAGGAAGCACTCAACTTAAACTCATAGAGACATGTTAGAAAAGCATTTCTGTAAGTAGTCTCAGTAAGTTCCTTAGGCCCTTAGGTCTTAATCAACTAGCAAGGGAGTATCTATCTAAAAACTGAAAATAAAAATCTACAGATTTTGCAAACTATATTAGCTTTTCCTGTAGCTGCTGGTCAATAAACTTTTTCCAGGTTCATACCACATCAGCTAAATCCCTGAAACCTTCCTCACTCTCAGTAGCATCTAGATACAGCCAACATTTCTTCTCCTTCTCTCTTGTACCTATGTTTTCTATGGAGAACAACTAAGTTCAGGTAGGATCATCACATTCTCTTTGACCACAGGACCTTATGAAACCAGATGATAAAAAGTTTGTGATCTGTTCTGCTAGAGGGAAAATCCTATGAAGTAATGGATTTAAAACACACACACACACACACACACACACACGTATGCAAGGGTATTCCCATCAAATGATTAATTTCCCATTCATAATTTTTCTTTTCTTTACTTAATTACTGTGAGCATGCATGTCTAACTAAAGGCTTGTTGGTTGTTTCTAACTATTCAATAAGTTATTAGTAAACATTTAATTTACCTCCCCCATGACTGGGGAAGAAGGAGGCAAAAAGTCCAAATGACTGCAGGTTTCCTTGTCATTAAGCAGGGCAATAAACCAGTTCTAGGCAAAACAAGCATTCAGTGAACCTTGTCCAAATGGCATATTCTAAGATTTATCATACTCTGCTTCTCTCAGCATCTTAATGGAACTGAACGGTTTGTATATCACAATTGTTCCTTAAGACTACCACTGCAACTTACCATATTGAATAAAGATAAGCACTTTGTTCAATTTTATTTTTCTATTTTCCCTTAATGGTTTTTATTAGCAAGGAAGGAAGTTTCTACCTCTAGATTATTTTGAGGAAAACATTTAGTTCCATGCTTGTATTTATTCACAAATCACAGAATATCAGGGCTGAAAGGGATCTTAAAGATAATTTTGTCATAAGGAAAATGAAACCCAGAGAAATTAAATAACTTTCTCAAGGACACATAGCTAGCAAAGAAACCAATCAGCAAGTATTTATTCATTAGTTGCTATCTATATCTAACCTGCTTTATAGGGTTGCAATGATGTCCAAGTGAGAAACTGTGTATAAAGTTTTTGAAGACTTTAAACTGTAATATTTTGTGTTTTTGTTGTTATTCCAGTTATGTCTAATTATTTATGACTACATTAAGTATTTTCTAAGCAAAAATACTGAAGTGGTCTGCCATTTTCTTCTCCAGCTTATTTTATAGATAAGGAAATTGAGGCAAGAAAGGTTTGCAAATAGACTTAAGTAGGCTAGCTGTGTGACCCTGAGCAAGTCACTTAACCCCAATTGCCTCAGAAAAAAAAATAGACTTAACTAGGATCACACAGCTAATAAATGTCCAAGGCCAGATTTGAATTTAAGATTAACCTTTCTGGCTCCAGGTCTAGCTATAACATCCAGTTGCCTGCAAAATGTATAAATACAGATATATAGATATAGATATACACATACACGTATGTATACATGTATATATATATATTTGTATATATGTATACATACACACATGTATACATATATATATATATATATATATATTTCATTATTATTTAGCAAAGGCTAGATGGCCACTTCTCAAGGGTTTTGTATAGGAGATCCATGCTTTGGACAAGTAGAGCACTGAACATCTGAAACCCCTTCCAACTCTGCGCTTTTATGCTATTATAGAAAGGGAGAGAATGCCTCTCTAATGTCATTACATAGCCAGTGTATATCAAAGGCAGATCGTGAACAGAGGTTTTCCAGAGTGTTTACTTTGCCAGGATGCTTTTAATTTGTATGAAATATTAATTTCTAATCAATTATAGGCTGTGAAATCCAAATGAGATAGTGTGTATAAAGTACTTTGCAAACTTCAAAATTCTTATTTTGAATGGAATCATACCAAAAATTATTCCCTTCTTAATTGCACCTACTTGCTTATTTCCTATCAATCTCTAGCTCCTGAGTCCAACAATATATATAATTATTATTACCAAACATTGCGATTACTATTACCAAAATAGGGACAGCTATGGATGGAGTGCTAGGCCTGAAATCAAGAAGGCTTCTTGAGTTTAAATTTGTCCTTAGATACTTAATTAGCTGTCTGATTTTGGACAAGTCACTTAATGCTGTTTGCCTTAGTTTCCTTGAGCTGGAGAAGAAAATGACAAACCATTCCAGTATCTCTGCCAAAAAAAAAAAAAAAAAAAAAAAAGCCTAAAAGGATTCATGTAGAGTCAGACATAGCTAAAATGACTAAACAACAAATTACCAAAATGGTTCTGAGTCTCCATAGAACAATGAAAAGATCACTGGATTCAGGATCAGAGGACCTCAATTCAGATTCCATATCTGATGCTTACTAACTGTGTCTTATTGAGCAAGTCATTTAAGATCCTCAAACCTCATCAGTAAAATGATAGGGTAAGAGTAAATGGCTTTTAGGCACTCCTCATCCTGCTCACCCTGCAGAGCTCCCTATTTCCTCTTTGGTAGCTCTCCACTTAGGTCCCCCTTACTACCAATCCTAAGTTCTTTTATTGTGGGATATGATCTTGTAATTGGTGAGTCCTTAACCCAGACTATTATTTAATGAGGTGTTCCAGTCATATCACTGCACTTTAAATTCACTCTCTGAACTTTTTTTCCTTCTCACCAACCTATCCTACAACAGGTATTCCCTCTTCCTTCCCAGAACCCTTTCTAGTTTCCCTTTATTTGTTGTTTTCCTTTTTCAGAATATAAGCTCTTTGAAGCTGATGCTGTCATAATTGTTTGTATTTATATCCACAGCACTTAACAAAATGCCTAGCAAACAAGAGGTTCTTAATAAATACTTTATCTGGAAATCCCTTCTAGCTCTAGACTCCTGGACTAACAATTTCTGTTTTTTGTTTGTTTGTTTTTAAACAAATCCTATTAGAATGAGTCGCACATACAAAACCTGTGTAGACTCTAACAGTGGCCAGGAGGAAAAAATATAAACTCATAGGATAATATTGGAGCTGGAAATAAATGATTCCTCTAGTCCAGAGTCTCTTAAATTTTTTTCCACTCGTGACCCTTTTTGGCCAAGAAATTTTTATGCTATCTGAGATATATAGGTATATGAAATAGATAATACAATTCAAACATTTATTGACAATAAATAATAAATTTATTTAAAACAATCTTTTGCTATACATATAACTATATATGCATATGTATATATGCTATATCATATATCATCATTAAAGGCAAAAACAAATTTGCATACTTATGAGATGGAAGTACTTAATTATTTTTACATAAAGAATTAAATCTTAGCTGACTATTTGATACTGGAGAATGTAGAACATTCAGAAACCTTTTACTGTTGCCAAATTTTTGTGACCCCCACATTCAGTGAGGATGCAATCTACAATTTACAAAGCTTTACTCTAGTCTAGCCCCCTCATTTTATTGAACAGGAAAAAAAAATCCAGGAAAGTTAATTGATTAGCCCAAGGTTATGCAGCATCTTTCATTACTAAAAACTGACCCTCTACTGGAAGGATGTATCTGTGCAAGATGTATCTCCTAGGTGCTTAGTCAGATATTCTGTTTTTAGCCAATATCAATACCGAGGCAATCTTGTCTTCAGATACCAAGGCTGTTCTGGAAACAAACCTGTGGGAGTTTTTCTGATTCACTCACTCAGGCGTATTCAAAGTCCAGAACATCAAGATACTTTTTTCATTTCCTCTGGGGCATCTTTATGCCTGAACTGAAAAAAAAAAGAAAGAAAGAAAGAAAGAAAGAAAGAAAGAAAGAAAGAAAGAAAGGAAGGAAGGAAGGAAGGAAGGAAGGAAGGAAGGAAGGAAGGAAG
>JAJPUD010001780.1:15144-58415 GCA_023553655.1 Myrmecobius fasciatus | reverse complement strand
ATCACTCTTTATATCCAGATCATGAACCCATTTAGATCTTATCTTGGTATGTGGTGTTAGATGTGGGTCAAGCCCTAATTTCTTCCACACTAGTTTCCAGTTTTCCCAGCAGTTTTTGTCAAATAGTGAATACTTATCCCAAAAGCTGGGGTCTTTGGGTTTATCAAAAACCAAATTGCTATAGTTATTGCCTAGTTTGTCTTGTGATTCTATCCTATTCCACTGATCGACTACTCTATTTCTTAGCCAGTACCAAATGGTTTTGATGACCGCTGCTTTATAATATAGTTTTAGATCTGGGACAGCAAGTCCACCATCTTCAGCCTTTTTTTTCATTAATCCCCTTGAAATTCTAGACCTTTTGTTTTTCCAAATGAACTTTGCTACTATTTTTTCTAGATCTGTAAGATAATTTCTTGGGAGTTTGATTGGTATGGCACTAAATAAGTAAATTAGTTTGGGTAGTATTGTCATTTTTATTATATTCGCTCGTCCTACCCATGAGCATTTTAAGTTTTTCCAATTGACTAGGTCTGATTTGATTTGTGTGGAAAGTGTTTTGTAATTTAGTTCATATAGTTCCTGACTATCCCTTGGCAGATAAATTCCCAAATATTTTATACTATCAACAGTTATTTTGAATGGAATTTCTTTTTGTATCTCTTGCTGCTGAACTTTATTGGTAATATATAAAAA
The DNA here is from genome assembly GCA_023553655.1 of Myrmecobius fasciatus. Classification (NCBI taxonomy): domain Eukaryota; kingdom Metazoa; phylum Chordata; class Mammalia; order Dasyuromorphia; family Myrmecobiidae; genus Myrmecobius; species Myrmecobius fasciatus. Next base: position 57,719 of record JAJPUD010001780.1, on the reverse strand, counting down.
TGCTGATGATTTATGTGGATTTATTTTGTATCCTGCCACTTTGCTAAAGGTGTGAATTGTTTCTAGTAGTTTTTTAGTTGAGTCTCTAGGATTCTCTAAGTATACCATCATGTCATCTGCAAAGAGTGATAATTTGGTTTCTTCACTACCTACTCTGATTCCTTTTATCTCTTTTTCTTCTCTTATTGCTAAAGCTAACATTTCTAATACAATATTAAATAATAATGGTGACAGTGGTCAGCCTTGTTTCACTCCTGATCTTATTGGGAATGGTTCTAGTTTGACTCCATTACATATGATGCTTGCTGAAGGTTTTAAGTAGATACTACTTATCATTTTAAGGAAAAGCCCATTTATTCCTATACTCTCCAGTGTTTTTAATAGGAATGGGTGTTGGATTTTATCAAAGGCTTTTCTGCATCTATGGAGATAATCATATGATTTTTATTAATTTGGTTATTAATCCTAGGAGTTTTTGTAACATAACAAATTCTTAACTAGAAGCTGGAGTCTTATGTTTATCAAACATTAGATTATTATGATCATTTGCTATTGTGTCTTGTGTACCTAATCTATTTCATTGATCTACCACTCTATCTTTGCCAGTATCAGAGAGCTTTGACAATTCCCATTTTAAAATATAGTTTTGAGATCAGGTACAGTCCGGTTACCTTCTTTTGCATTTTTTCCTATTAATTTCTTTGATATTCTTGACCTTTTGTTTTTCCAGATGAATTTTTTTTCCTAGCTCTATAATTTTTTTTTGGTAATTTTGGTATGGTATTGAATAAGTAAATTAATTTACATAGAGTTGTGATTTGCATTATATTGGCTTGGCCTGCACAAGAGAAAGTGCTTAGATTTGTCTTTATTTATGTGAAAAGTGTTTTGTAATTGTGTTCATAAACTTCCTGGGTTTGTCTTTGAAGGTAGACTTCCAAGTATTTTATAGTCTACAGTTATTTTAAATGGAATTTCTATTTCTATTTATTGTTGCTAAGCTTTGTTTGTGATATATAGAAATGCTGATTATTTTATATTCTACAATTTTGTTAAAGTTGTTAGTTATTTCATGTAGTATTTTTTTAAGTTTTGATTCTCTAATTTTCTCTAAGTAAACTATCATATCATCTACAAAGAATAAATTTTGTTTCCTCATTGCCTATTCTAATTTCTTCAATTTCTTTTTCTTCTCATTACTATAGCTAACATTTCTAGTATAATGTTAAATAATAGTAGTGATAATGGGCATCCTTGCTTTACTTCTGATCTGCCAATATCACTTTTTTTTAAGGACTTCTTTTCTTCAGTGAATTTTGTGCTTCTTTTACTACTGCATATTTACTATTGTGTCTCTTTTACCAAGTTGCTCATTCTTTTTTTTATAATTGTCTTATGTCATCCTCATTTCTTTCCTTAAATTTTCTTCTACCATTCTTATTTGTTTCTTTGACTCTTCCAGGAATTCTTGCTGTCCTTGGGTCCAAATAGCATTTTTCTTTGAGGCTTTGCTTGTAGTTATTTTCACATTGTCTAAGTTTATGTCTTGGTCTTCCCTATCACCATAGTAGTTTTAATGGTGAAGTCATTTATTTTGTTTTTTGTTTGTTTGTTTGTTTGTTTATTTTCCATTCTGCTTTTTTACTTTGTATTTTATATTAAGTTAGGCTTTGCTTACCTTGGAGTGGAAAGGCACTGTCCCAAATTTTAAGTTTTTATGCTATTTTCAGAACTAGTTCTGGGAGTTTGCAAGTTTTTAGTGCTTTTAAGATGGTGTGATGTGAAGGAAAAGGATAGTCACTTCTCTTCTAGTCTGTGTTCTGGTCTTTACCAACAAAGGGCCTCTGCTCTCCTGAAGCTGAAAGAGCTATTATTCCACTTTACCTAGAACTGTGGCCAAGTTTCATGTTCTCCTGCAGTCAGAAGTGTTAAAGCTCCTTTCTACCTTTCAACTATGAGTAGGTGACTCATCCTTTGTGGCTAATCCTTTGTGACTAACCACAAGCACTCCTCTCTGACCTTGAACTGTGACCCAAAAGTACATATGGACAATAGTTATCAAATCAGTGAAAGTTGCACTTAGTGCCAGCAGAGGGTCCCCTCTAATCTCTTTCTGACTAATTTTCCAACTTCCTTACCCTATTTAAGCAAAGGGCTCCCAAAGCTGCAACTGCTATTGTAGCCACTATTGCCCTTGCCAGGATCTGGACTGACCCTCACCAAGATGTCACAGATCTCTCCTGTCAACTTTCTAAGTTGTCTTGAGCTGAAAAAAAAAATGGTTCACTATGGCCTTTTATTGGCTCTGCCACTCCAAAATTTGTTTGTTGGGGGATCCTCAGAGATTTCAGGTGGATTGCTATACTCCACCATCTTGTTTCTCAAACCCTAGTCTTCTGACTACAAGCCAATGCTTTTTATCATCATTCTATATAGCCTCTCTTAAGCATAATAAACATACCAAATCTTCAAGACTGGAGGTAAGTAAACACATTTGTCTTTTAGCTTTTCTTTCTTGGAAAGCATTGCTTTCACATAAACTCAACCAGCTCATTCCTGATAATGACAAAACAGCAGATTCTGTCAGTCTGTTTCTTCAATATTGACAATGAATGATGTCTGCTTTGCTTTAATTAGCCTGTTTTTGAAAATGCCTTTCTCTATGACTGGAGCATGTCTACCCATCTTTAGTTCACCAAATAATTTGAAAATGCTGCTCTTCTCTATGACCTACAGTCATTGCTTCAATCCCAGAGAACTTTTGTAGTGTTACCTTTCTAGCGTGCTAATCAGTATACTCTCCCCTGTATATAAGCAATACACTGAGGTCCTTCCCTCTTACTATTCTCTAAAAATAGCCTACACCCTAGCCAAAGTGGACAGCATGACACCTCTTTTTCAAATTTCTTATGTGTTATTTTGTTATAGTCATTTATCTGAGAAGCAGTATAGGTAGCCTGGGATAATAGATAAAAAGCCAGTCTTGGAGTCAAGGAGACCTAGCTATGTGATCATGGGCAAATCTCTTAACTTCTCAATATCCTCAGGCAACATCATAAGCCTATAAGTGTCTGAGAAGTTACCAATCTGCATTCTTGAAGAGAGTTTAAATACCAGACTATCCCCATACCAGTGAAATCACAAGTCCCATTCTTCTTCCTCTCAAAATCTATTTGTGCACATTTTATTTCATCCTGCCAGACAATAATTTAAAAGAGAAGTGTCATGGAAGTATTATTAATGCTTCAAAATCAAGAAGGTGATTAGTGACTTGAGAGATGAGATCTGTTGGGCTCTTCAACATGGAAAGGATTTCAATAGCAAATGATAAGAGATAATCTTATTTAAACTTTGTATCTCAACTGTTACCTACTATAATACTCTTCTCTGAACACAACTGGCATTTTAAAATTATTTGTTTAATGGAACAGAATCTCTAATTTTTCCATATAATTTGAATGAGAAATTTAGGCTATAGGCAATCTGATGAAAAATGAGAATGGTGAGTGGGAAAGAACAGGTTTGGATTTTGAGGGATCAGTTTTCTTCCAAGTTTCTCAGTTTTACAGTTAACTCCCTTAATAAAAACACTTCAGATGAATATGTAGCCTGTTCACAGTGTTGAAAAAGGGATATTTTGGTTCAACTTAATAATCCATTTTCTGTAATGAATGAGATTTTGAGGAGGTATACGCTTTTGGCAATAGAGTTTATCCTCAGATGGTCCCATAATGGAACGAATAGAATCCTTGACCCTATGGGTAGAGTAACTCTTTTCTGAGTTTTATAATACATTTATTGAATGCCTGAGGGGAAAAAGCACTATTTGTTCTTGAAAATGTTTTATTTACCCTAAATCTGACATAGACAGAATTTGCTTCATTTTGTCTTCTTATCTTTAGGCCCTAAGTAATAATCTTTCCTAATGTTTATCTATGCAAGACCCTATGGTCAATCATAGCTTCAACCTTTAAGGGATGCCATTTAAGGAAAAAAAAAAAAGATTCAGGATTCTGGGAACAGATGCTTAACTTCAGTTTTTTTCTTTGAACTATGGTGATAATAGTACATCTACTTCCTAAGATTTCTGTGAGTGTCAAATTGTAAATTACTTTGCTATATCAATTCTAGTTATGGCTATAAGTGCCAAATAGTGAATAAATGTTAATCATGATTTCAAAATGAGAATTTACTTTCCAAGAATAGAATGTGAGTGAGCAATTATTGTATAATGGAAACTGTTCTGAGAATTTGGAGTAAGAAGACCTGGATTCAAATCCTGTTTCTGCTGGTTACCTAGATGAATGATTATGGGCAAGTTTTTGCTGCTTTCTTGGGTTTAATTTCCTTTTTGTAAAATTAGGTGGTTGGATTCAGTATTATTGAGAACTTCCTCTAGCTATAAACCTGTATTTTTCCTCTGAGCTTTTCCTAGGCAACAATAGTGAACTATATACATTGGATAAAGTGTTTTGGTTTTTCTTTAATGGTTTCTTATTGTCTTGGAAAAATAATTTCACCTCATATGGGAGGGAACTTTTACTCTAAAACACAAATTTACCATGTGAAATACCAGATTTAATAACAGTAAAATTATATACATTCAGATAAATAGATAAATGGAGAACAGAAAATCAACAGCAATGAGTTAAATGGGTCAATTTTTTCCCTCTTTTCAAAAGTTCTTAATCATTACATTTAGGACAACAAAGCTTCCATTTACCCTTCACTCTTTTAGGCATAGATTTACCCATCTCAGATTTCATTTGGGTTCCATTTCCAATAAGCCACAAAAAAGCCCAATAGAATCTATTTGTCAGCTTAATGAAACTCACTTCCCCATTTCAGGGAAAGCAGCAATTTTCAGGGTCAGAGAGTATCTCTCAGTTACCTCTCCTGTTTTCAATCAGCTCACATCCCAGCTTACCTCATGGAGTGACGCACCTACCTGCTGCTGGGCTCAGCTCCACTCGTCCGGAAACTAAAGTTTCCTTCAAGATGAAATAAATCACTCCCATGGTACTGCCAAGGGTTGATTTAATGCAATCTGGACAGTTTTCAATTCAGTTTTGTATCCCATGATCAAGGGCAGAAAAAATGTAACATAGGTGTGTGGGATGGTTTTTAACAGAAGGACATGGTTTCTGTGTACAAATTGAGTGTCCTCAAATGCTATATATCATTGCGTGTCCAGTAACTAGCAGTTTCTTTAAAGGGGTGAAGTGGTGGTTCCTAGTAGCTAGATCAGAGTAGTTAGGGTTCCGGGAGTTAATGTTTCTGTTTCTGGTTCAAGCTATTATAACTGAATCATTGTTGGAAATGGCTAAATTTCATAAGTGCCTCTTTTGATGTGAAAGCAATCCAGCCCTGAAGAATGGAGCAACTTATAGTTATCTTGGTAGAAGACTCTGAGATTTGTTTTTGTTTTGTTTTATTTTTGCCATTCTCTTAGTCATGGCTTTTATCCATTGGCTGTGTTCAAACTGCTGACCCATGTTGGAACATGTCATGCCCATGGGGAACACTTTTTCACCCTTGATACTCAGTAATAAAAGTCCCTATTATTTATGCTTACAGAAGTCCTTAAAGAACTATTGTATTGAAAACAACTAGTTCCTCTACTGGCTCAAACATTAAACTTGGAGTCAGAAAGACAGGAGTTTTGCCTCAGATACTTTATTTTTTTAGACCTGGGCAAGTCCCTTAATCTCTTTCAGCCTCAGTTTTCTCATTTGTAAAATTTGGATAATAATAATACCTATCTCAAAGGATCAGTTGAGATAATACATGTAAAGTACTCTGAAAACCTAAAAGTGCTATGCAGTTATGTTGTCATCATGAGGTTCTATAGAATACTGTACAAAGCTGATGCTAGTCATTATTAAGTTTTGAAATTTTAATGGCTTCGACCTATGAAACACTAAGACATAATGAATAACTTTCACCCATGGAAAGCATCACAAAAGAGCCTAAAGGAAAAACAGACTAAAACATAACCTCAAATCAACTTTTTAAAACAAGGTTGTCTATGGAAGAGACCCTGAGATACCATTCAATGGGGAAAGGAAATGGAAATTCTAGAACAGCAACCCCTATGAACGCGATGGAGAGGGCCACTATGGAGAGGGAAACAAATGAAGGCAGGCACTTGGGGTAAAACTGTTTAGAGAGAAAATGTGCCATCTAGTATAACTTCCAGTTTTAATTGATTGTTCTTGTTAACTTGATATTAAACATCATTGTTTTATGCTACTGAAGGAAAGTAATTACTGCACTGTCTCCCCTTTCTCAAATGAATTTTGGTGGCCTAAGGCAGATCCCTAATAGCTCCACCCTAGTTAAAGCTCTGCTGAAACATTACAAATACATTAAAATTGTATTGGTCTAATGATATATTTCATCAAACTAAAATTATTGATATTTATTCACTACTTTTTTTGCTATTATGTATATATGTGTTACTTGCTCCTATTAAACTAAAGAGGCTCTGTGCCATGATAATTTCATTAATGTCCGCATCTCAGAGATATGAAGCAGAATAGTGATTACTATAATACCCTACACATTTCAGAGAGGCAACAGTGACCTTTACTCTATGAATTTTTACAAATGAAATTTGTCTATTTTCTGAAATTAACACTAGCCTTTGTCAAGCAGCTATTTCCTCTCCAGAGTTACCGCTGTAAAAAATGGTTTTTACCAAAATAACCAAAGTTGTCGGTGGCTTTTTCTCATGACCCATTTATCAAGACAATAAATGTGGCAGAGGCCTCTGATATGGGGCAATGGAATCTGGTAAAATGTCCCAGCACCTGTCTGTGAGCCACAAGCATGCAACCATCAATAAGGTAAAGTTGCTTGTGGAACATACACAGTAATTACCATCAATTTTTGCCATCAAATTTTGCAGGTGTTTAGAACTATAGCAAATCTAATATGGCCGAGCAAAGAGGAAACATGGTTGGCCCTAAAAAGTCCAATGTAGAAAAATTGCATGAGATAAGGTATCGTTATGCCATGAGCTATTGCTCTCATTCAAAATGTTCTCTGTCTAGTAAAACATGCTGCTTCAGCTTTGGATTGTTGCTTTACAGCCTTTTCTTTCTGTCTTTCTAGGACTTTGCATTGAATGAACTTGGCTTTAGTGAGCAAAGCATTGTTTTGCCTTTCTCCCAAAACTTAGATCATGAATTCTTTCCTTCGGGCTTTATTGATTGACCTCTAATTAAGTGTTGGGCCCGTTATAAAGTAGGTTGAATTATGCATATCTGCCCTAAGCAAGGCATTAATGGTTCATCCAATGGGTCTGAAAGTGTCTTTTTAACAGTTGGGAGAGGTAGTTAATGAAACAGGAGTAATGAAGAGATATAGTTATATTTGGTTCTGCTGTTACATGAAATAAACTTTATGTTTCTCCAGAATCCAAAACTCTTGCCATTGTTTCTCTCAGCAGTGACATTTACAAATAAATAAAACACATTTGTTGTTTGTTCTATAGGAAGCATCATGAGGTGATAAGCATAGGGATATAAATAGAAAAGGCACTACAGTTCCTGGTCTCAAGGAGTTATCACTCTGATTAAGGGAGATGATACATAAAAGATGTTTTACTCACTGTAGATATAGAATCTTAAAAGTCCTAAAGGTGTAGTAGAGGGATGGATGGAAAGACTCAAGTATCTTTGTTATATTAAATAAACCAGATGACTATTTTAGGGTTCTAGAAAAAGATACAATGCAGATTGTAAAGCTAGGAGAACTATAGAAGATAAAGATAGGACAAATAGTATAAATTTCCCTGAACAGAACACCTTACATAGTAGCAAATGTTTCTTTGTTTCTTTTGTGTTCTAGACCTATAATTTCATCATTATAAGATGTTAAAGGGATGTTAACTCCCTCCATCAATACATTGATACAAATTGGCAATTTGTCTAAAATCTAATAGTCAATAAATATTTATAACCATCTACTGCTATGTGTCAGGCACAGTGCCAAGTGCTAAGAATACAAATGGAAAAAAATAAAGAGTTTCTGCCCTCAAGGAGCTTACAATCTAATAGGGAAAAATAACAACATACACACAGGCTAAAAGGGGGAATGGAAGAAATAGTGCCAAGGAGGGGAAGATACTTTCCATGAGGGCATGATGGAAAGTACAGAAGTACAAACGGTGAGAAATAAAGAGGTGGCTGGCGTGGGCGCCTTCCTTCAGTGGAGATTCTGGGAGGATCTCTCCATCCTCCAATCAGAGAGATATGAGGATCTTCCAGGATGAAAAAGTTCCTGAGATATGATAGAGGAGTACAGAGGAGTGTATCTGGAAGTCAGAGATTTGATCCAGAATTGTTGTGTGGTTTAATTATTTTCAATTGTGTTCAATTCTAAGACTTCATTTGGGATTTTCTTGGCAAAAATACTGGAGTGGTTTGCCATTTCCTTTTCCAGCTCGCCTTACAGATGAAGAAACTTGAGAAAATAGGGTTAACAGACAGTCTAGATCACATAGCTAATAAGTGTCTGAGGCTGGATTTGAACTCAGATCTTCCTGACTCTAGGTGTGGTATACTATCCATTGTGCCACTTTTGTCCCAGGCACTGAGAGTTTAAATGACTTTCCCATATTCACATAGTCCATATGTATTTCATTTTCCTGTCTCCAAGAGTGGCTCTCTATTTTGTTCCTCTGCTCCTTAACCGAAAAATAATGGCAGCAAAAAAAAATTCTTTGGTTAAATCTTTAAGTATAATGCACAGATCACAAGATAACTATGCCACATTGTCTTCTGCTGAAGAGAGAAAATAATATTCATTTTTACATAGCCAATGCAAAAGACACACTTGGCTAAGGGAATAAAATCTTTATGTTATTTCCATATATGGGCAAGTAGTTCACTTTCAGCGAAATGAAATGGCTGAGACTAGAATTCAAATCCTGCCTCTGACCTTTATGGATGTGTGGTCATGGGTAAGTCATTAACCTCTCTGTGCCTAGTTTCTTCACCAAAAAAAAAAATAGAGATGATAATACCTATAATATGTATTTCATAGGGTTTTTGGCACAAGTGAGATAAAATATATAAAGCTCTTTGCTAACTTTAAAGTACTATAAAGATGTCAGTTACTATTATCATAATTTTTGCTCATACTTTCTTTGCAATCAAAGGACTATTCATGCCTTGGTGACTATCTTAAAATTATTAATCTAATTTTTATTTGAGGAGATGTATAATTAGCATGTCAAATCCCATGGAAGTAACTCGTACTTATCTGTATTTAAGCAATGGTAACAGGCATCACAGCTGCCAATAATAAGAGATTTTCTTACATGTATGAAAGGCAAAGGCCAGCTAGTGACTAAGTGTGATTTTGTCGCCAAAGATAACTTCAGGATAAAAAAGAAAAGATATGGTGATTCTTAAAATGTTTTTGGCTCAGTCTTTTTGAAAACTTTACAGTAATTCCAAATCCTCCAAATAATTCCTGTATTTATTCATTGTTAAATGGGTTCCCCTCAAAGTAGAATCTTATTGAGAAGAATAGAGAAAAAGAAAAGAATAGAGAAAACTGATTTTATTTACCTAGGGAACTCCCTATTGAGGAAGCTCCCTTTGCTAATGAAGTCTTAGAGTACTATGGTACCAAGAAGTTAAATAATTTGATCAGAGTCAGACAGTCCTTATATGTCAGGAGTGAGACTTGAACCCGAGTCTTTCTGGCTCAGAAGTTTGTTCTTCATCCACTAAATCATTCTGCCAGTGTATATAACTAGAAACAAAATGGAAAACATTATTTTCCTCTTAAAGGAAACCATGATGAATTGAAGTCTGGAATAGATGCTATATGTAGTTATAACACATTTTTAAAAGACATAGAGCTTTTGAAAGTATAATTTAAATGATCACAATGACATAAAGGCTGTAGACTTAGATTAATTCAATTTAACACAGATTTGAAAAGGCAGAGCTGGAGAGAAAGTAAATTCCATGCATGGGGACTATTCTTACAGGATATCCAGTGCAATTCCCTCATTTTACAGAGTAGGAAATCAAGTCACAGAGAAGGAAAATGGATTAGCTAAAGTTTCACAAGTAGTAGATAACAGCATAGATTTCTTTCAGGCCTTCATGATGTTATCTTATACCATGTCAGCTTCAAATTATCATTTCTATCTATTTTGCTTACCATCAACCACTTAGTGAGTAACAAAAAAGCTTTGATAATTTTTTTTTACTTTTGTGGAATGTTTTGTTGAATTTGTTTGTGTACACACAGGGTACAGATATATGTGAGCTATTCCATCATTTTCATCCAGTATCTTCACATATCTGTGTCTGCGATCCAAGCAATGTTCCCAATCTTACTTCATTTATTTCTTCAATCAAGCCAAATTTGACTACAAACTGTCCTCCACTCTCACCCAAAACCATTTTGCTTTCAAATAATCATGTAAACCAGCCCCCATACATGGAATTTACTTCCTTTCCAGTTCTGCCTTTTCAATGTCTTCTCTCTATTAATGACTGGTAGAATGCCACCTCCTTCATAATACTCCGTCAGTAAGACTACTGACTATATGTTAGGAAATCTCTTTTATGTATACATATTGTAATATAATACTATTACGGGAATCCATCCAAATTTTAATTTTTTTGGACCAGGAATGTGACTTCATGCATGTTGGGAATTTCCATAATGAAACTTTCTTGAAGTTTATAGTTTTAGAGAGATGCTGGGGGAAGGAAAGTTGCTAAAAAGTTGAGTGATTTACCCGTGAACATCTACTTTATGTATTAAAGGCAAGATCTGATTTTAGGTCCCTCTAACTCCAAGGCCACCCTACCTACCACCTAACTGGGTTCAAAACCCTTCTCACTTACTAGCTATGTTATTTTGAACAACTTACCTAACTTTTTTTCAGGCTCAGTTTTTTTTTTTCTATAAAATGGAAATAATAATAATATCTTCCTCATAGGATCATTGTGATTGTTATAAGTATCAAATGAAATAATGTACATACAGAGCTTTGCAAATATTCAAGCAATGTTTAAATGTCTTATTATTTTGTTCCAAAGTGTTGCTCTTTGGTTGTTTTATAAGTTAGTATGTACCACCTTTAGGCAAAAAACAGCATGAAAATTACATATGTTCCAGGCCTCAGCTTTCTCCATAATGTCAAGTGTTTTGGGGGAAGTTTTGCTGTCACAACATAACATGCTTTTTAGTGGAAAATGTATAGAATACTTAAGTTAAACCTTTCCCATAATCCTTGCTAATTAAATGTCACTAAAGTCCTTCCATCTTACCAAGATGGAGTCAAGAAGAGACCAATGCTTCATAAAATTAATGTATCCAGATGTTCACATTTGCTGGCCAAATGATAAAGAAATAATGTTAGTGATTAGGAGCTCATACTGTGTGAATAATGAAGTCACACACACAAAAAAAGAAAAAGATATTTCCTATTAAACTCCCTATAGGAATTAAGCAATGGTATCTGCTTAGTAATGGCACAAAAGTTGCCAAGAGCATCCAGTTTTTCCTTATTGGGAATGAAGTCAATAGAAGCAGACGAGCTGTTACAAAAGTTTGGTATCTTCTGTAGCATCTAACCAAGTGACATATTACCTAATACATATATTTTGATCTCCCCAAAGCCTAACCAAATGGCAAGCCTCTAAACCTGGTCAATCAATCAATTAATCAATAAATTCTGGAGATGTAAGCAAAAGGAAAGACAGAAATTTGCATTTTACTGGAAGAAGACAATATATAAAAGGGAAATGAAAAGCAGAGTTATATCCACTTGGAAACATGGTAGTAAAGCCTGGAGGGTCAGAAACACATTTAGAAAAGGGACAAAACATGACCAACCTGGAACCATCCCCCAAATTATGCTTTCTTACCAAAAGAAACTCACCAATGGGAGAAAGGACCATCATGGTAGAGGAGTGTCCCACAATGAGAAGGTCCCAAGCATTGAAGGAAGTTCCAGAATGTGAAGACAACTGAATCATTTTGGTGAAGTTCAGACAGAGTCCTATCTTGGCTTTGCTACTTTCTGGGATTTGGTTTACTCATTGGTAAAATAAGAGCATTTACCTTGTAACAGGTGGAGAAGTTTACAATGTCCATTGTAAGCTGATGGATTCCTTTGAGATTGTTTGCCAAGGATTCTTTGCATTTTTAAGGCTAACACGCTAACCAAAGATGAGCAGACAAAAATTAGTCCAATTCAAAAGGGGACAATAATGACTTTAATTATTGTTTATCCTTCATTTTTGAAGAGTACCAAGAGATGAAGGGTGATGTTTTAGCTTGATCAGGAATTGAATTTTAGTGAAGTAGAACCGTGCAAAGTCATAGGCTCACTCTTTCTTCCTGAATCATCTAAGTCCAGTGGTTGAACAAAAGTCAAGATGGCCAGCAATGTCCTGGGATGGAGTGGATGACTTTGGTGCCTTCGATGTCTGACCAAGTGCTAAGCATTCCATAACACCTGCTTCAGTCACTTTCATGGCTGTTGAAACAAATTATTCTCCTCAGTTCATTATGATGGGAGAAGTGTTCATATTCTCTGGGGTACATATCCCTTTAATTCACCAACGGATTTGAAGTCTATCAGGAATTAGAGAGGTGGTTATAGTAACAACAATGGAGCTTGTCAATGCACAGCATCTATATACAACTCAACTATAACAGGGACAGAGGAGACACTTCAACTAAACTCCCAATCCTGAAAACTACTTTTGTGGGTATTTATGGTATATAGCCAGGGGAATATTAGAGCCAACTTACACTGGCTCTCAGTGTGAGTAACTGTCTACATCTAGGAAATGGACAAATGACATAAAAGAGGTCATAATTTATTGTTTGTTGATCATCCAGGCTTTAAAAAGTGATTGAAAAATGTTAACTAGATTAAATTTGAAAAGTATGTTGTGCATACATTTTTTTCTCCCAGATAATTGGACATTTAGTAGAACATCACTGCTTATAGTCAGGTCCTCAACCTCCAAGCACTTTGTAGTGTTACAAGCAGTCTTAGAAATTTGTCTGCCCACCTAGGGAAAGGAACTGGATAGCCACAATACTCTCAATAGAAAAGGAAGTGGGGGAGAAAGAAATTTCACAAGGAAAAAATATGAACCATGTTGGAATAATGTGGTAATCCAAGAGAGTCAACAGGATTCTCTACAGGGTTAGCTTATACTTACAGGGTGACCAAATCTAAGGGACTGGAGTTCAAAGTATTTTTCCAAGCCTCTCTGAGGCTATTTGTTCATATGGGATAATTGATTTAGAGCTTGAAGGGACCTTAGAGGACATCTATTATTTTCAGTCAATAAATATTTTTGTCTACTAGGGTACAAGGTACAAGGACAAAATAAAGTGAGGAGTTTGCATCTTAATGTACATATATTTTAATATTAAATATAAATATCTTAATTATATATTATATACAATTATTAATTATATATTTGTATACATTTTATGTAAGTTATATATCGTAATTATAAAATATAACATAATTTATATCATTATATTGTATACAGTTATTATATATTATATACATTTTATATAATTTATATTTATGTAATTATAAGATATATTATGTGATATAATTTACATAATTGAATTGTATACAATTATCATTTATATAATTGTATATACTATGTGAAATTTATTTGTTAGATAATTATATATGAGTATATAAATTATGTATAAATCTATGAATATATATTTATGCAAATATATTTATAAAGGATGTACAAAATAAAAGTAATTTGGGCTAGTGCTCTAGTAGTTAGGAGATGGAGAGAAGAATGTCAGGTACAATCTCTTGTAGGGGTGTCTCTAGAATAGGAAAGTAGGAATTCCAAAAGGTAGGAATGAGTGCATTCTAGGCATAGAGGGGCAAGTCTATACAAATGTACCAACAGGGGAAATGGAGTGTGCAGTGTGATAAATAGCAAGAAACTTAACTTGGCAAGTTGGAACCAGATTGTTATAGGTTTTCAAACAGGAAGTATATGATAAAATTAGAAGTTTATTTGAGATTACATACCTTTCATTTTATACATCTTTCTCTGCTATTTATCTGATCATGGCAAGCATATCTTAGACTTGCCCCTCCTCCTTCCATTATTCTGGTACAGCCAGTGGATGCTGACAAGACACTGCTTAACACTTCAAATATGGCCACCTGCTCATCACATACAGCAGTTTTTTTCTCAGCTGAACAGCTGGTTTATTACACTGTACAACCACCTAAGCACTGTCTCAATCAGTTTGTATAATACTTTATTTGAAACCATGCTCAGTACTCACTTTAGCTGAGGAATTAGTTTAGCTTTCAATAAATCCACTCTTGTCATGGAAGATATTAACTGTCTTTTTTTCCAATTAGGGTAGGTTTTTCTTCTGGCTTTTGTAAACTGTGTTCTGGAATCATCAATTGATTAGAAGGGCGATTTACTAAAATTCCAATGAATTTCAATGGGGTATGGGGTTGTTTGTGTGTATGTCAGGATGTTATAATTAACAAGCATTTGGTTCCCAGGGTGTACAAAAAGCGGAACAGATCAGAAAGATCTGCCTCGTGCCTAGAGGGCTGACATTCTAAATAAAGGAGAAAAGCATGAGTGCAACATGGAGATAGGGGAGCATGTGTATTCTTAGCAGCATAATTGATTCATAAGCCTTAGTTCTTGAGCTCATGATTTCTACATTTGGCGATAAAAGGTTGCTTGTATCTTTGTTTTAAAAAAACTATCTTTCTAAAAAAAATTAAAGGAGAAACATCTTTGAAGGTTTGCTTTGATCATTTTCATAAGCCATGGCAAAATGAATAAATTAAATTTTAAACTGAATATCTTTAGAAAGCTGGATTAGGAAACATGAAAGCCAGAAAGGTGTTGTGGAGAGAATACTAGATTAGGAATCAGAACTAGATTTGAATTCCTCCAGTCTTCTGTTTATTTCCTACATGACTTCAGACAAGTCATCTTCCTTGGATGAGTAAAGGGATGGGGTTGTTCTGTCTTTTGTAAAAATGAAGCAGGAATCTGGTGCTTCCCACTTGCATAATCTTGACCAATTTACATGTCCTTTCTGGGCTTCTATCTCTTCATTTGTAAACCAAACTGGATGATCTCTGTGGTCTTATCTACTTTTCAATACATGAGCCTCTAGATAAATGATTCTTTACAAGTACAACATCAAATCCTGGGAGGGCTCTTCTAGTTCCAGATGTCTGATCCCACAATTCCCATTTAGCAGTTTGTGAAATTCCCAAAGCGATGATGGTCCAAGGGGTTCATACAAAAAATTCTTTAAAAATTGTAAAGGCATTATAAGCAATAAATCATTACAGAATATTATGATTAGCATTTTAAAAAATAAGTTGGTAGCACAATGAATATAGTGCCAGATTTGAAGTCAGGAAGACCTGAATTCAAATCCAATCTCAAACACTTATTAGCTGTATAACCCTGGACTATATAATCCTGTTTGCCTCAGTTTCTCCATCTGTAGAATGAACTAGAGAAAGAAATGGCAAGTCACTCAAATATCTGCCAAGAAAACCCTAATGGGGTCACAAAGAGTTGGATGTGACTAAAATGACTAAAAATAACAAATATCAAATTACTCTGGGTGCTAATGATACATTTGTTATTATTATTGAAGGAATGAAAAAATGTTGGAAACCATTAAGGATACTATGAATCATGTGATTTTTAAGGCCAATGACAAATCTAATTCATGATTCTATGATGGCATTAAGTTATTGACATCCTTCTAAACTTCTTAGTGCCCACATGAAAAGCTTGCTTTAAACATCCTTATTCCCAATGAGAAAACAATAAATTTACTGTTCAGAGGAAATTTTATTGTTTCTGTCAGCCAGGTCACCAGGGAGTATAGGGATGGTTAAGTGGCAGGGTTAATTTCTCAAATAGATTTTATAGTCTCAAAGAGTTAATACATGTCAAGAGGCAGAGTAGTTTATACAAACAGTAGCAATAACAAAGCCCTCATGCCCCATAATTTAGAGTTAAAGTAAAAGTGATTTAATGAAATGTCCTATTAGGAGAGTAAATGTAAGCTACATGAATGGGAATCGATATACATTAAAATGAATATAGCCCCAAATCACATTTAATTACATGATTTTTATTTAGATCTTTAGGCATGAGGGTACCACAGCTGGTCAATGATGTCATCTCCAGGCGCATACAAGACCCAAGATCATTGTTAAAGGGATTCAGGGAACAAAACAAATCCAACTTTTTATAGGTATGAAATTAAGTTAAAATGAACCATGAAGAGCAACACTAAATGAAGGGAAAATCATAGAAGGAATATGTACCATATGAACTAGAGCTACCATAAGGCTAGAAAGCTAGAGCTTTTCCCAAAGGCTGACATGCAGACAAGCTTCTTCCCATTGTATGCAAAGTAGAGGGAGCACCATTCACTTCCATCAAATTTCTCCCCAGTCCTTTCTGTCTTATTGCCCTGAGATGAAAGCAGATCTTTGGAAAGATTGAGAGAGTCAGGCCAAAAGAAATCAAAGTAAGGAGAAAAAACAGGCAATCCTGCATCAGTACTGCACTGAAGTTTGGAGGAGAAGGTGGATCTCAGGATGGGGGATGAAAAAGGTAGCAGGGTCTTTGTCTCAAAGATCAAGAAAAAGAGGAGCGGGGCTGATATATTCTTTCCCAACCCCTAAACCATCCCTATTTGACATTACTCTGCCTTCCCAAGATCTGCCTCTCCTTTCTACTCAACTGAATTTGCCCAGTTGCCAAGATATCCTAGTTATAATCTGATCAAAGGGATATAAGCAGGGTTAGTTAGATGTGCACCGGATTTATTTTGGCAATTTTTACTAGTGTTTTTTTTTTCTTTTTTTTACCAATTTATTATTGGTAATGGATAGACTGATTACATATATCATTATTATTCAATCAATAGAAGGCCTCCTAAGTTTCTTCTAATTATCTTTGAGTCATAGTCTACCAACCTGGAGCAGGAGGGACAATCTTTTTGATTGATTCAGTTCTCAGTGTCATAGGGACAACCCAGATGCTTAGAATTACATAGTTATTGAATACAATGTTATTGTTGAATATAATAGAATGTTAAAATCTAAATACCTAGAAGAAATTCATATCTAATTACTGAACTGGGCTCCACCCTTGAGGTAGATTTCATCACAGACTGTACATTATATGTGAGGAAAGATACCTAGAAGGAACACAAACATTCAGAGAATCATGTTCCTATATATATTATACAAATGTATGGTTTTGATGTGAAAATGAATTATATACACATGAATATATATACATACACATACACATATTAAAAGACCCATTGAAAATATATTCATTAAAATAAATATAATGGGAAAAAAGTCACATTTGTTCACCTTCTATAAGGTTTTTTTTTTGAACCAAACATGATTTAATTAGGATAGGGAGTTTCCTCATTGGAAATTCCAATGAGGAAACTCTCTTTATGAGAATATAATGGTACTTGTTCTGTAACTCATGGTTTTTAAGAATTGAGTGAATAAGTAGAAGCCCAGGCTCACATAACCATCATGTGTCTTAGGTGGAGTTTGAATCCAGATGTTTTAGGACTTCCAAAACCAACTCTCCAGTTTACCATGGCTGCCTCTGAGCCATTTATTTGTTAATCCTTGCCTTTAAAGCCAGGAGTAAGAAACCTAATGGAAGAATCAATATTTAAATGCACTTAGAATAAATTTATATACCTTTAAAAGATGAGATAACCTCTTAAAGGAAGTTATGTTTCCTGATTTTAGCATGAACAATTAGATTTTTTTTAAGAACTAAGATCATATATCTATTCCTGGATGCTGAAGGCACCAGATATTCCTTACACATTAATGATCAGATAAGAAAAGCTGACAGAGTAGAGCTAGGCCACCATTAATTCCCAGGAAATGTCCAACACTAAAGTAGTCATTGCTATTTTAAGCTGAAATTTGGCAAGGATATCAATGAGAAGTATCCTCTTCCTTGGGGAATATTTATCATTTATATATCTAAGGCTGATTTTTTTTAATTTAGTGACTTCCATCCTTCACAATATATACTCTGGAAAATGTTTCAAAGCTATTATAATCCCTTTAAGTTCCCTTAGGCAGATCAGTAGAAAAGCATACCTTAGGCATTACTTAGTTCTACCATTTATAGAAAGGTTGCATTATGAATTTGAGTTTGAGGAAGAGTTTAAAAATTACTGCCAGCATTCTAAGGAGATGAGTGAAACATGATCTCTACTTTAGCCACCATGTTGCCTTTCTTCCCTTATGTTATGCTTTTTCATGTAATCTTTGATCTTTTTGTCACTTCTACTTTTCCAAGAATGGAAGAGAAATATATCAGCTTTTGACTATAAGCTTAATCTTATGTGCCTCTTGTTTTCTGTTATGAAAGTATTAAAAAAAATCATTCAAGTAGACTAAAAATGTTTCTTAAGAAAAGGTTTAAAAAGATGACAAGGTCCATGTAATGCTGGGTTCTCAAGTCTTGCAAGTTAAATGACTCTGAAGTTCTTTCAGAACTTTTCAACATTTTCTTGATCTCTTTCCTGTTACAAGAATCTATTTTCCATCTCTTCTATCATCAACTCACTTTTCCTCAGACTTTAAGGCCTTTTTGATGACTCAAAATCCTTTGGTATGGCACTTGTGGTTCCTAAAATTTAGCTCTTTCTCTTCCTTTGAGATAGATAGATGACTCACTGAAGAGAGTATTGGGTCTGGAGCCCCAATACTGAGTTTTAACAGGTCTCAGACATTCACTAGCTGTATAATTCCAGGCAAGTCTAACCTCTGTCTGACTATTTTCCTATCTATAAAGTGGAACTAATAATATTACCTACCTCACAGACTTGTTATGAGGATCAAATGAGATATCTGTAAAGTCCTTAGCACAGTTGAAACAATTAAGTGGTATAGTAGATAGAAAGCTGGGCTTGGTCAGGAAAACCCGAGTTCACAGCTGGCCTCAGACCCTTATTAGCTATTTAACCATGAGCAAGACCCTAATCTCTAATGAATGCAGTTTTCTCAACAGTAAAATTAGGATGATAACAACAACTTCCTCCCAAGGTTGTTATTGAGATGGGATGATATAGTATTTGTGAAATACTTAGCATGGTACCTAATACATAGTAAACACTATATAAATGCTTAATTCTTCCCTTTTTCCATAGTATTTATCACATAGTAAGCACTTATCAAGTGTTTGCTTCTTTTGAAAAGAAAAAAAAGCTTTAAAAATTTAAAATAAAATAAAAATAAAGCTTAAACTCCAGCTTCCCAAGAAAAAGTTGGGTGCTGAAGTAAAAAAAAAAAGTGTTTGCTTCATTCCTTCTTCTGTTTTACCCTGTGTATTCTTCAGGTCAAATCAAGCTAGATGCATATCACCCTCTGCCAAAAGGTGCCTCCGCCTAGCATGTAATGTATAGACTATGTCCCTCCAGTTCAAGACTTTAGATCCTATAAAAATTAGTTATTGATAATGAGCCACTTGTCTCTAATACTGAAGTTGGATATACTTAATATCTTGAAGAAGAGAAGGCTAGGAAAGTGGAGCTTGTTCACTATCTAAGAAGTATTAGGAGGGCTATCATGGCAAGGGATAGCCAGATGGCTCAGTGGCTAGAGTGCCAGACCTGGAGTTAGGAAGATTCATCTTCCTGAGTTTAAATCTTATCTCAGACACGTACTAGCTATGTGCCCTTGACAAGTCATTTTAACCTGTTTTGTCTCAGTTTCCTCATCTGTAAAATGAGCAGCTGAAGAAGGAAAAGGCAAACCACGTCTGTAACTCTGTCAAGAAAACCCCAAATGGGGTCACAAAGTGGAGCCATGACTGAAACGACTGAAAAATGTTACATCTTCATGTAGATATGGAAAAGTGTTGTTAGATCATTTCATTCATATCCTACTCTTCATGGCCCCATTTGGACATTTCTTGGCAAGTATACTGGAGTGGTTTGCCATTTCCTTCTCATTCTACAGATGAGGAAACTAAGCAAACAGGATAAAGTGACTTGCCCAGAGTCATACAGTTAGTGTTTGAGACCAAATTGAACTCATGAAGATGAATCTTCCTGATTCCAAACCTAGCGCCCTATCCACTATACCACCTAGCTGCCTTTCATTCCCTGTAGCACCTTTTTATTTAGTGTATATGTCCTCTTTCAAGCCCTTAACTCCTTTGGCTTTGGTTTTCTCTTCTCTAAATGGGAATAATAATAATATCCACTGCATAAGGTTTCTATGAGGACTCAATGAGATAATATATGCAAAACACTTTGCAAACTTCTAAACACAATGTATATAAACAGTTTTTAACCTAAGATCCATGGACTTCCCTTGTGGATAAATTTTAGAGAGATTTGTAAACATGGCTGAGGGTGTTCTACATATTTATTTTCACTAACCTTTAAAATTTAGCATTACTTTTCACTACTAACTACTAAACTACATTATTTTGATAAGGAACCCAACTTGCCAAAGAAATCTAGGATGCACATGCAAAATTAAAAATCCCTGCTCTAAAATGTTAACTATTATTATTCCTAAAAATATAAGTAAGTTATATTTTTGTCAATTAGATCATTTTAAATACACCACAAAAGCTACCAATTTGAAGAAACCTTCAATGTGAAATGGTGCAATATCAAGAGTGTTGAATTTTAAGTCATAAAAGGGGGATTGAAGACTGGATCTGTCACTTGCCATCTGTGACCTTGTATAAATCACTTAATGTGGTTTTTGAGTCATGTTTTCTCATTTGTAAGATGAGAGATCTGGAAGATTTAAGTGATTTTTAGCATCCTTTCCATTCATTTTTCTTCCTCCTATGACTCCTTAATAGAAACTAAGTGGGATCAAAGTGAATGCTTCTGACTTTATTAAAGAAGACAAAGAATGTACCATTTCATTGTAATGTTTTCCAAGTGCAATGAATTTTAAGTCTACTACCAGAGAAGAGAGACTATAACAAAATAAAGAATATGGAAAGTACTCTTCTGAGAGCTGTGGGTATTGAATTCATGGTCTATTAAGACCAAGCTGTTTCCTTGACATTTTAGATTTTAGTGTTTTAGCTAAGCATTAGATTCTGTTCTTTCAAAATGGTCCCAAGTGAGGTGGGGGTGGGGGAAACCCTCTGTAGCTCGAGTACAGTAAATTCTGTGCAATAAACAGGATAGAAGGCAAAATCTATCCACCTCTTACCTTCTCAGAGTGATTGCATTGAAAGGTTCTTCCTTCCTTAATTCTCTTCACTTTATTAAAAAAGAATAAGGAAAAATAACTCATAGAGT
The DNA here is from genome assembly GCA_023553655.1 of Myrmecobius fasciatus. Classification (NCBI taxonomy): domain Eukaryota; kingdom Metazoa; phylum Chordata; class Mammalia; order Dasyuromorphia; family Myrmecobiidae; genus Myrmecobius; species Myrmecobius fasciatus. The sequence continues at coordinate 36,341 of JAJPUD010001780.1, read as the reverse complement.
AGCTGTTCTCAAAGTGTAGTCTGAGAACTGCTGGGGTATCTCAAGATCTTTTAGGAGTCCAATGAGTCAAAACTATCTTCATAATAATACTAATGTTATCTATTAAGATCCTCTTTTCCTTTTTAACTACATATTTATATGAAGACATATTTTTAAATGTCCTTTTAATATTCTTCAACAAAAACAACCTATCACAATAGATTGAATGCAAAAGGAAATATGAGAATTCAGCTGTCTTCCATTAAGCCAGAAGATAATTTGTTATTCAATCATTTCAATTAGCTGATGCTTCATGACCCCATTTGGGCTTTTCTTGGCAAAGACTTTGGAATGGTTTGACATTTCTCTATCTAGCTCACTTTTTACAGATGAGCAAACTGAGGTAAACAGGGTTAAGTGACTTGCCCAGGGTCATATCTAGTAAGTATCTGAGATTATTTGAACTCAGGTCTTCCTTTCTCCAAGCCTGATTCTCTATCCATTATGCCACATAAGAAAAAGAGACTTGTAAAACTATGTAAAGCAATATTATTTTTCTCAATTTTTTAATTTAGTAAAATAGTTACTTTTCCTCAAAATATTTCAATATTAATATTTAATGGGTTTACTATTATTTAAATAATACTGTTTTTAATTTTATTAGTTTTATTCTAATATGGCAAACAAATATTAATAGATATAATAGAAACAAAAGCCCTTTGGATTCTTCAGTAATTTTTAAGAATATAAAGCTCTTATGTATTTGGAAAAATTAAAAAAAACTATTAAGAAAAAAATAAAAACCTAAAAAAAAAGAATATAAAGTTCTTTTTTGGGAAATCAATAGAATAGGGGCAGCTAGGTGGTGCAGTGGATAGAGCACCAGCCCTGAAGTCAGGAGGACCTGAGTTCAAATCTGGTCTCAGACACTTCCTAGCTGTGTGACCCTGGGCAAGTCACTTAACCCCAATTGCCTCAGAAAAAAAAAAAAAAAGAAATCAATAGAATATTTCACCATGAGACACCTGGAATTGTGGTTGGTCCTTAGTCTTTTAAAGTTGCTTGTCTTTATATTATTATTATTATTATTGTTATTATTATTATACAAATCATTCTCCTGGTTCTGCTCACTTCTATCTTTAGCACTTCACAGAAGTTTTTCCAGATTTTTCTGAAATGATCCACTTCATCATTTCTTATAGTACATCAGTATTCCATCACATTCATATACCATAACTTGTTCAATCATCCTCCAATTGATGAAAATTCCCTTAGTTTCTCTTTTTTTTTGACACCACAAAAAGGAGTAGCTAAGAATCTGATAAATTATTGACTTCAAGTAATTTTTGGTGCTTTTGGAATGCTTTTAATTTTGACCATAAGGACTACAACAACATAGCTGACTAAGGTTAGCCATCAAAAAGTAAGGGAGGTGGGGGCAGCAGCTAGGTGGTGCAGTGGATAGAACATCAACCCTGAAGTCAGGAAGACCTGAGTTCAAATGTAGTCTCAAACACTTACTATTACCTAGCTGTGTGACCCTGGGCAAGTCACTTAACCCCAATTGCCTCAAAAAAAAATTAAGGGAGGCAACAAAATGAACAGGATTTGCAGTGAGAGGAGATGGTTTGAAATCTTGCCTGTGGCTCTTACTAGCTATGTGGACAAATTATCTTCTCTGGATTTCCTTTACTCTTCTGCTATAAAATAAAAGAGTTGGATCAAATAATCTCTAGGATCTTCCTGTGAGTCTTCTCTGATACTTCCACCTCACTGGAATCTTTGTCTCCCACATCTGAGGGTTTTTTTTTTAATTATTTGTTTGTTTAAAAAAATGAGTTCCCAATTCTCTCTTATAAAGTGCTTATTATCCTAATAATCATTGGGTGCAGGTGACAGACTGCTTTGTTTTATTAGGATCTGTATAGGGGATTGGACCACCGGATTGTTGCCCTCAGCTATAATGCAGAATTTGTTAAGGAAGGAAGAAAGTGTGCCAGGAAGCTCTTTTTATCTCCCCTCTCACCACAAGGTCTTTACCTTTCTTAGTGGGTGTTTCACAAATGTTTGCTCAATTCAGCAGCACATTAAGTATTTTTGGCATCTGGTGCTGGGGCACAAGCACTAATCCATGCTTAGAGGAAGCTAAGATTTATAGAATCACCTGAGTTTAGTGATTCTGAATTGTAGTATGCTCATTGGCTGTACAAAGTACAGCAGCAATATAGGAAGCCCACAAAAAAAAAGGGAACCAGGCAGGGCAAACTGGACCAGAATGAGAAAAGAGCAGGTCAAAAGTTCTGTACTAATCAGCAAATGAGATCAGACCCATTAGTGGCCAGAGCATTTCTAGCTTAAGTGAAATAGAAAATTCAATCTAAAGAGAGATAGCGAGAGACAGAAACAGAAAAAGAGAGACAGAGACAGACTTTTTAGGTGTTCAAAGTACTGTGGTTGTTATTGGGGATGCAAAATACAGATGAAATAAATAATTTTTTTTAAAAATCAAGGATGCAAAACAAAATAAATCAAAAACAACCACAGTCTTTGCCCTCATAGAGCTGACATTTCATTTGAGTTGTAGCAAATACATAAATCAAGTAAACATAAGCTAATATGAGAAGATAGAGAAAAGTCACAATTGTGAGCCTCAAAGAAAGCTTTTCAGATTAAGCATCACTCAAGGTGAACCTTGAAGGAAAATAAATATTGAGAAAAGGAAGGAGTACATTATGGGGGAAATGCTTGAGCTAATATACAGAGGTGAGAGAGAGAACTCCAAATTCAGAGAATGGGGAGCAAGCAGGTTAGGCTGAAAGCTAAATTGCATGAAGGAGAACAAAATGAAGACTGAAAAGATAGTTTAGAGCCAGACTATAAATACTAAGTGAAGAAGGTTATATTTTATTCCAGATGCAGTAGGGAAATACTGGACAAAAGATTTGTCCTTTAGGAAGGTGATTTTGGCATCTATGCGAGGGGAAGCAGAGAGACCTATCAGGAGATCATTCTAATATTTGAGGGGAGAGATGATTTAACTCACCAATTGCATCACAGATCTAAGAATCAGGGAAGCTAGTGGCACCATGATGCATAGAATGCCAGGTCTGGAGTCAGAAAGATCTGAGTTTAGATTTAGCCTCAGAAAATTAATTATATGATCCTGGACAAGTCATTCAGCCTTGTTTACCTCAGTTTTCCCATTTGTAAGATGAGTTGGAGAAGAAAATAGCAAACCACTCTGGTATCTCTGCCAAGAAATCTCCAAAAGGTGTCCTTAAGAGTAGGACACAAGTGAAAAATAACTAAATAACAAAATAGAAAGAATCATCAACTGGATATAGCTGACATCTAGTTATAAGTAATGGGATTTGCAAGATGCTTCTGTGGCAGAGATATATATGGAGGGTGAAGGAAAGAAAAAATTATAGTCTAGAGAGCTTAAATTTATTTAATGCTTACTCTGTGCCAGACATTATGCTATGCACTTTACAATTATTATTACATTTGATCTTCACAACAACCTTGGGAGCCAGTCACTATTATTTTCCCCATTTTACAGATGAAAAAATTGAAGCAAAAAGAGGATGCCTTGCCCAGGGTCATACAGATAGTAAGTGTCTGAAGCTGGTTTTGAACTAGTTCTTCCTGGTTTACAGATGTAGATTTCTATCCACTGCACCACTTAGCTAAACTGTCCCTTGACAAGAGTCAAAGATTGTAGACATTATAAACCTGGATGACTGAAGCCAAAAATATCCTCAATAAAACTGAGAAAATTTGGAGGACATGCACAAAAATGTGTATAGCAGTCCTTTTTATAATGACAAGGAACTGGAAACTGAGTGAATTAGGGAATGGTTGAATAAGTTATGGCATATGAATGTAATGGAATATTATTGTTCTATAAGAAATGATCAGCAGAATGAATTCAGAAAGGTCTGGAGAGATTTACTTGAAATGATGCTAAGTGAAGTGAATTTACTTAGTGAACTTAGTTCACTTAGTGAAACAAGTTTGCTTGTTTTTTCTCATTTTTTTTCCTTTTTGATCTGATTCTTCTTGTGCAGCATGATAAATGTCTAAATATGTTTAGAAAAAAATTGCACGTTTAGCCTATATTGGATTATTTGCTGTCTAGGAGAGAGGGAGGTGAGAATGGAGGGAGAAAAAATAGAACACAAGGTTTTACAAGGGTAAATATTAAAAACTATCTTTGCATTTATTTTGAAAAATAAAAAGCTATTATTTTTTAAATTAAAAAAGAAAATTTGGAGGAAGGAAATATGATTAGTTACATATTGGACATGTTGAATTTGAGATGCTGATATAGAATGATTACATATATTTAGTGGGAAATTGATAAATGAGTCTGAAATTCCAGAAAGATGTTCTAGCTAGAGCTCTAGATTTCGAAATCACTTATTTTGAGATAATTGAGTACATGAAAGTAGATGAGATTCCCCAAGAAAGAGAGTGGGCCTAGGGAATTCCAATTATTTAAGGTCACATGTTGAAATTAAGGACAGACATATACTGGCTAAGTGACTTTGAGTAAGACCCTTAACTTCTTAGGGACCTGGGAAACACTCTAAGACCACAAATTGACTTATATTAATGGAGGACATTTCCTTATCTAAGAGTTCCTCACACAAATGAAATTACAGCTCCAAGTTCTAGCTCAATCCCTAGCCTTATTCCTAGTTTAGTGGGAGCACTGTTTCAGTTCAGAAAGGCTAGAGCTTCAATTCAATAAACTTTATATTAATCATCTACTATATGCCACTGGTAGAATACCAGGCCTAGATTCATAAAGATTCCTCTTCTGAGTTTAAATCCAGTCTCAGACATTTAATATCTGTGTGACCCTGGGCAAGTCATGAACCCTGCTTGCCTCAATTTCCTTATCTGTAAGATGAGCTAGAGAAGGAAATGGCAAAACTCCTATAGTACCTTTTACCAAAAAAAACTCAAAAGGGGTTTTGAAAAATCAGACATGCCTAAAAAGCAACTACTCAACAACAGCAAATATGTGCCAGGCACTATGCTAAGAGCTGGGGATACAAAAGAGGCAAAAGACAATTCTTACCCTCAAAGACCTTAAACTCTAATAGAACTTCTGTCATAGATGTCATGAATTTCCTGATTATAAAAAAATAAGCAAAATTTGTCATTTCATACATACCTTCTTAGGACTGAGTAAAATCAAATGAGAGAATGACTAATAGGCAATAAGACTAATGGACTTCAAGAATGAAACTCCATTCTTCAAAGACTGAATGACATTAAAGCATGGTATGATTTTCTGATCTACTATAGGTCTTACAGCAAGCTCCAATCATTGAATAGTTTGGGTCTTTGCTTACCAAAATGCAAAATTATTTCTAAAACCCTTTCAAAGTTTCAAAGTTCAGGATTCAAATTACATGGTCACACTTTTTTTAAATTAGTATCATTTGTTTTTATATGAGCTACATTTCCTTCCCTTTCCCCACTTTCACTGCCTTATCTTCTTTTCTTCCAGAAAACTATCACTTATTACAAGAGGGGTTTTTTTGTTGTTGTTTTTGGTTTTTTTGTTTTGTTTTTCTTTAAGAGAGGAAAAAAATCACTCAAGAAAACTAATCAACACATAAGAAAACACCTGCAATTTTATGCAGTGTTCTATGTCAATGTTTGGTAAGGGAGTTAGGAGTGAAAGAGTCTTCTCCCATCTCATTTTAGGGGCCAAGATTGTTCTTTATTATTTCAGAGCATCAAGTTCCAATTATATTGTGACTGTTCTGCCATTTCCAATGTCATGACCAATATTGCCTTTCCATTTCTAACGTCAGTGCATCTTTATGCCATATTGTTTTAAATTATGTTTTGTTCAACCCTCATTTCTTACAATAACATTCCTTTAGTATGTTTAGTCATGTCTATTATATGAGCACCTATTTTGTTTCCATACAACAAAATGCTACCATAAAAAGGACTAGTATAAATATGTTTTTATATGTGCAGCCTTTCTTTTCATCAATGTCCTTCTTAATGTTTATTCATGTTACGCCATTTATGCAAACTTCTTAAACACTTAAGTATCAAAGGACACATTCTCCTTTGCTCCAGAATTCCCACAACAGTGGCTGTTACTAAAGCCATTTGTGGATATAATGGTAAATCAGGCAATGGTTGAATGAGTTGAGGGGGCAACACAAAGTTTTATCTTTAATACTATGGTACCTGAAATTATCCTGCTTTTATAAATGCAAACACTTTGATTGAGTTAAGATTTTCTATGGGAGGGTAGCAGATTGCTGAGTTAATACATTTTTACTGATTACTTTTTATGATTAACTCATTATTAGCTACTGCCACCACAGGGGAAAAAAACAAAACATGACTTTGAAATAATAGGAAACAGGATGAGCAAACTTTGATGGGAGAAAGATGGAAAATGTTGAGAGCATAAGACATTGGGACACTAGAGTGGAAAGCCCTTAACAGACATGAAAAAACTTTTTTAAAAACTGGGTGACTAAGCCTGCAGTAGAGATGGCACAGATTAGAATGTGAAAACTTTGTTCAAAGAGAGTCCTCATTATCTCACAGAGTAGTCAACCAGATGACCCTGGGGCTCAGCAGCAGATGGTAACACAAGCCAAAATTGGATCAGCTCAAGGCTCCCTTGTCCACAAGGCATGAAGGGACATCAAGGATACTAGATTCACAAGCAAGGCCAGATGGTACTACAGTGATGTCTGTTAGCAAGGTTAGGGCTAAGAACTTGCAGAACACAAGACAGAGAACCAGTGATGGTTTTCTTGGAATATATCCTGTGAAATCTGAAGGGGCTACTGGTTCATTTCACTTCAACCTGTATTTTATGAAAGTAAATCTAGAACTTCTGGATTTTTGTAGCCAATGAAGAAATGAATGAGAAAGCATTTATTGAACTCTTACTACATACCAGTCTCTATCCTAGGTGCTCAGGACAAACATAAACATAAAACATAATAATAATGTTATATTGCATTGATAGCTAATAATAACAATATTATTGTAATAATTGGTTTTCTATAATAAAGATAACAATTTAAATTTAATATACTTGTATCATAAAATATTTAATGTAATATATACTTTGTTTTAAAATAAAACATTATTTGTATTATTATTTCATAATAATAACAACAACTAGCATTTATATACTTTAAGATTTGCAAAACAGTTTATAAATATTATCTAATTTGATCTTCACAATTACCTGGGAAGTAAGTACTATTATTATACACAGGTGAGAAAATTGAGGCAGAGAGAGATGAAAAGACTTGCAGCTGGTTAGTATTTGAAGCAATACCTTCCCAGCTTCAGGTCCAGTTATACCTGCAGGTCCAACTACCTTGTAGCCCAAGAGAAACTAAGATAATCTTGACTTCCCAGGAGTTTACATATATAGGACAATGGTAGCCTGGGAAGCTTGTCTGGGAAGTAGTCCATAGGGTCAGATTAATTCACTCTTTCTCATAATAAATTTTCATAACAAGAAAAGTGAAGGAAGTTAATGTGCAAGTAGCATGGCAGGAGGATTATTTCTGAAGCCTGATCATATGACTCAGCAGCCTAAATACAGTTACTACTTTCCTGGAAAATCATCTGTGGCTCCCCAATACTACATAAAATACAAACTTCTTTATATACATTTTCAGTTCCTCCAGAGTCTGACATCAATTTGCCCATTTATTCTAATTTTTCATTATTCACCTTCACTCTGAAGTTCAAACTAGAATAATTCATAGTTACTGAATTTTTCTCAGTCCCATTCTGTTTTCTTTCACTACCATTCAATGCCCATTGTCCATTAAGCCTGAAAGGAACTCACTCATATCTCTGCCTGTCAAAATTCTTTCCTCAAAGTACAACTGGATAGCCAGCTCTTATCATGAAACCTTTCTCTTTCTCAGACATTTCATGCTATTCCATTTGGAAACTCCTACATGGTTACTTGATCATATTCTATTTTATCAAAGATATTGTTCAGAGTCTTCATTTGGATTGTTAACTCCGTAAAGACAGGAGCATTTTTCATTTTTATGTCTTCTTCACCACCAGCAAAAAGTGAGCATTTAGCAGGTATTTGTTGGATTAAAGTAATTTTTATTAAAAGAAATTAGGGCACCAAAGTCTTTTATGTCCTCTGGGCCTGGTAGCACACAATGAACCATTTGGACTAATAAATGATTGAATACTTATGGATCTTTAATCCAAGCCATTTGTCAAGGATGCTACATAAAGGAATCTTTATTTGGATACAGGATGGACTAGGTAATCTCTCATGTCCTTTTGAACTCTAAGATTCTATTATTCTGTAAAAGGTCAATGAATAGGGGATAGGCAGGGGATTAATACTGAAAGATGGCAGAAATCACCCAGATATGATGAGGGAGAAAAGTCACTTAACCCTGTTTTCCTCAGTTTCCTCAACTATAAAATGAGTTGGAGAAGGAAATGACAAGCCATTCCAGTATCTTTGCCAAGAAAATCCCAAATAGGATCAAGGAGACTGGGATATGACAAACAAAAAAAGCTAAACATAATATAGTTTGATAGTGAAGACACCAACAGTTAATGCTCAAACTGCATGAAGGAAGAGAGGGAAATTGTGAGGTGAAGGTGAGGAGGAAAATATATTTCAGGCATTGAGAGAGCAGCCAGGGCAAAGGCACAGAAATGGAGTATCATGTATGAAGAATGAGAGAAGACTAATTTTGCTGGATCACAAAATATGAGAAAACTAGTAATATCCAATGAAAAAGATAAGATTCACTAAGGCCAGGTAATAATGATCTTTGTTTTTGAATGGCATAATTTTTATTTTTTAAATAAATAATAGCTTTTTAGTTTCAAAATACATGCAAAGATAGTTTTCAACATTGACCCTTGCAAAACCTTGGGTTCCAAGTTTTTCTTCCTCCCTTATCCCCTCCCCAGGCAGCAAGTAATACAATATATGTTAAAACATATGCAGTTCTTCTATACATGTTTCCAAAATTATTATTTAGCACCAAAAAAGTGAGATCAAAAGGGGGAAAAATGAGAAAAAAAACAAAAAGCAAACAACAAAAAGGTGAAAAAATTATATTGTTATCCAGACTCATTCCCCATTGTCCTCTCTCTGGATGCAGATGGTTCTCTCCATCACAAGTCTGTTGAAATTGGTCTGGCTCACCTCATTATTGAAAAGAGCCACATCTATCAGAATTGATCATAGCATAATATTGTTGCTGTATACAATATTCTCCTGGTTCTACTCACTTCACTCAGCATCAGTTCATGTGAGTCTCTCCAGACCTCTCTGAAATTATCCTGCTGATTGTTTCTTATAGAACAATAATATTCCATTACATTCATATACCATAACTTATTTAGCTATTCTCCAACTGATGGGCATCCATTCAATTTCTAGTTGATTGTCACTACTAAAAGGGCTGGTACAAAAAATTTGCCCATGTAGGTTCTTTTCCCTTTTTTATGATCCCTTTGGGAAACAGGCCCACTAGAGACACAAAAGGTATGCACAGTTTTATAGCTCTTTGGGCATATTTCCAAATTGCTCTCCAGAATGGTTGGATTAGTTCACAATTCCACCAACAATACATTAATGCCCCAGTTTTCGCACATCTTCTCTAGCTTTTATCATTATCTTTTCCTGTCATCTTAACCAATCTGAGAGGTATGTAATGATACCTCAGAGTGGTCTTAATTTGCATTTCTCTGCATTTTTTCATATAACTAGATATAGTTTTAAGTTCTTCATTGAAAATTGTCTGTTCATTTCCTTTGACCATTTATCAATTAGAGAATGGCTTGTTTTCTTAAAAATTTTGAGTCATTTCTTTATATAGAAATGTGCACTTTATCAGAACACTTGGATGTAAAGATTTTCCCCAGTTTTCTGTTTCCCTTTTAATCATGTGTGCATTGGTTTTGTTTGTACAAAATCTTTTTAACTTAATATAATCAAAATTATCTATTTTGCATTTCATACTGTATTCTAGTTCTTCTTTGGTCATAAATTTCTTCTCTCTCCACAAATCTAAGAGGTAAACTATTCTCTATTCTTCTAATTTGCTTATAACATCACTTTGTCTAAATCATGAACCTATTTCAACTTTATTTTGGTATAGGATATTGGGTGTTGGTCAATGCCTAGTTTCTGCCATACTATTTTCCAAATTTTCCAACATCTTTGTCAAATAGTGAGTTTTTATCCCAGAAGCTGGGGTCTTTGGGTTTATCAAATACTAGATTACTATAGTCATTAACCATTGTGTCTTATGAACTTAATCTATTCCAGTGATCAACTATTCTATTTCTTAGCCAGTATCAAATGGTTTTAGTGACCACTGCTTTTTAATATAGTAGATCTGGTATAGCTAGGCCATCTTCATTTGCATTTTTCATTAATTCCATTGACATTCTTGACATTTTGTTCTTCCAGATGAACTTTGTTATTATTTTTTCTGGCTTTATAAAGGAGTTCCTTGGCAGTTTTATTGGTATGTCACTGAATAAGTATATTATTCTTCCATTTGCTTAGATTTGACTTTATTTGTGTAGAAAGTACTTTGTAATTTTGTTCATATAGTTCCTGAGTTGGTCTTGACAGGTAGCTTCCCAAATATTTTGTATTATCTATAATTATTTTAAATGGAATTTCTCTTTGTATCTCTTGATGCTGGATTTTGTTGGTAACATAGACATGCTGATGATTTATGTGGATTTATTTTGTATTTTGCAACTTTGCTAAAGTTGTTAATTGTTTCTACTAGTTTTTAATTGATTCTCTAGAATTCTCTGAGTATATCATCATATCATCTACAAAGAGTGATAATTTGGTTTCCTCATTATCTACTCTAATTTCTTGTTCTCTTATTACTAAAGCTAACTTTTCTAATACAATATTGAACAGTAATGGGGATAATGAGCAACCTTATTTCACCCCTGATCTTATTGAGAATGTTTCTAATTTATCTCCATTATATATGATGCTTGCTGATGGTTTTAGATAGATGTTATTAATCATTTTAGGGAAAACTGCATTTATGCCTATGCTCTCTAGTGTTTTCAATAGGAATGGGTGTTGGATTTTGTCAAATGCTTTTTCTATATCTATTGAGATAATAATATGATTTCTTTTATTTTGGTTATTGATATAGCCAATTGTGCTAATAGTTTTCCTAATATTGAACCAACCATGCATTGCTGGTATAAATCCTACTTGGTCTTAGAACTTTCTTTAATCTCTTTGCTAATATTTTATTAAAGATTTTTGCATCAGTATTCATTAGGTAAATTGGTCTGTAATTTTCTTTCTCTGTTTTGACCCTACCTGGTTTAGGTATCAGCACCATATCTGTGTCATAAAAGGAATTTGGGAGGACTCCTTCTTTCCCTATTTTTTTCAAATATTTTGCATAGTATTGGAATTTATTGTTCTTTAAATGTTCATCAAATTCACTTGTAAATCATTCTTTAGGAATGGATTATTTAGTTTCCAATTAATTTTTGGTCTATTTTTCTTGGCCCTTTATTACATGTAATTTTTATTGCATTATGACCTGAAAAAGATCCATTTGCTTTTTTGCATTTGATTTTGAGATTTTTATATCCTAATACATGGTGTAGGTTTCATGTACTGCTGAGAAAAAAGTATATTCCTTTCCCTCCCCATTCAATTTTCTCCAAAAGTTTATCATACCTAACTTTTCAAAAATTCTATTTACCTCCTTAACTTCTTCTTTGTTTATTTTGTTGTTTTAGTCATCTAGTTCTTATAGAGTGAATCTGAGATCCCCCAGTAGTATAGTTTTGCTGTCTAGTCTATTTCTTCTTCAACTCTCTTAATTTCTCCTCTAAGAATCTAGATGCTATACCACTTGGTGCATATATGTTTAGTATTGATATTATATCATTATATGTAGTATCCTCCACTTTTTTTACCTTTACTCTGTATGTATCACTACTTTAAATGTGTTTCTTATAAATAACATATTATAGAATTCTGGCTTTTAATCCAGTCTGCTATCCACTACCATTTTATGGGAGAGTTCATACCATTCACATTCACAGTTAAAATTACTAATTCTGAAGGTAAACAATTTGATAGAGGTTATACATGTGCTGTCATACAAAACATATTTCCATGTTAGTCATATTGTAAAAGAAAATGCAGACCCTCTTCCCCCAAAAAAAAACTAAACATCATTACAAACAAAACAAAACAAAACAAAAAAAACAACTAAGAAAAATATGTTTTGAGCTGAAAAAAAATTATTAACTCTGTATTCCCCATCATCTTATTTTCCCCAACTTAAACTCTTCTCTTTCCTTCCTCACCATTGTTTTGCTTCTGACCACCACCTCTCTCAATCTGTCCTTGCCTTTTACAGACTCTCCCCCCTTTCTTATTCCTTTTCTCTTCTATTTCTGTTCTCATTTCTATTACCACCTCTTTTCTTTTCCCTTTCTCCTCCCACTTTGCTATAGAATAAGACAAGTTTCTATATTAAACAAAATGTGTCTGATATTCAATCTTTGAGCCAAATCTTTTTTTTTTTTTTTTTTTTGCTTTTTGCTGAGGCAATTGAGGTTAAGTGACTTGCCCAGAGTCACACAGCTAGGGAATGTTAGGTGTCTGAGACCAGATTTGAACTCAGGTCCTCCTGACTTCAGGGCTGGTGCTCTATCCACTGCTCCACCTAGCTGCTCCCAAGCCAAATCTGATGAGATAAAGATTGACATAATGCTCATCCCCCTTCCTTCTTTCCTTCAATTGTAATAGGTCTTTTTTGCCTTTTTGTGTGTGACTTAATTTACCCCATTTTGCCTCCCCTTTCCTTGTCTTTCATTACAATCCTCTTTCCATCATTAATTTCTTTTTGATATCATAATAGTGAAATCTAATTATATCTATACCCTCTAAGTATATCCCTAACAAAGATACAGTTCTCTAAGAGCTAAATATATTGTCTTCCCATATAAGGATGTAAACATTTTAGCCTTTAAAAAACATAGTTTTTTCTTCCCCTTTTACCTCTTTATGCTTCTCTTAGGTTCTGTATTTGAAGATTAAATTTTCAGTTCAGCTCTGATCTTTTCATCAAAAATAAATGAAAATCCCCTATTTCATTGAATGTCCATCTTTTCCCTAAAAGATAATGCTTAATTTTGCTGAATAGTTGATTCTTGACTGCAGTCCAAGCTCCTTTGGCCTCCAGAATATCACACATATTCAAGGCCCTTCAGTCCTTTAAAGTGGAAACTGCTAGGTCCTGGGTATTTCTGATTGTGACTCCTTGATATTTGAATTATTCCTTTCTGGCTGCTTGCAGTATTTTCTCTAATCTGATAATTCTGGAATTTAATTACAATATTCTTCAGAGTTTTCTTTCAGGAGATGATAAGTAGATTCTTTCAATGACTATTTTACCCTTTGGTTGTAGGACAAAGTAGTTCATCAGTTAGGGAATGGCTACATAAATCATGGTGTCTGAATGTAGCAGAATATTAAAATACTATAGAAATTTTGAACGTGAATAATTTGTAGAAGCACAACAAGATTTGTAGGAACTGATACTGAGTGAAATAAACAACTCGAAAGACATTATACATAATGATAGTAAAAATGTAAGTGAAAACAACTGTGAAAGGCAGTCTTATTTTGCCTTATTGGAATGAAATTGAAACACACTTTCTTGCTATGTATCAAGAACTATGCTAATAGGTCTGCAGTTTAAGTAGGGGGATAACATGCAATCAATTAAATATAAACAAGATATTTAAGATAAATTGGAAACAATCTCAGAGGGAAAGTACTGAGATTAAGGAGACTGTGAAAAGTTTCTTGCAGAAGGTGAGACTTTAGTTAAGATCTGGAGGAAGCTAAAGAAATCTGGAGAGAGTTCTAGACATAGATAGGCCAGTGAAAATGCTTGGAGTTAGAAGATGGAGTATTGTATTTCAGGAGCAGCAGAACTCCATGTTACCACACCCTAGAGTATGTGGTGCGGATTAAAATATAAGAAAATTGGAAAGGTAGGATGAGAACTGGTTAGGAAGATTTTAAAAGTCAAATATAAGGTTTTATATTTCATCCCAGAAGTTATAGAGCGGCACAAAAGGGAGTTGTTGTTGAGTCAATTAGTCATGTGAGACTCTTCATGATATCATATGAGCTTTTTAAAAAAATTGTAGTTATGGGGCAGCTAGGTGGCACAGTGGATAGAGCACCAGCCCTGAAGTCAGGAGGACTTGAATTCAAATCTGGTCTCAGACACTTAACATTCCCTAGCTGTGTGACCCTGGGCAAGTCACTTAACCTCAATTGCCTTAGCAAAAAGAAAAAAAAATGTAGTTATTTTCTTCATAATTTTAACCTGGTTTTTGTTAGTGCCATATAGAAATGCTAATGGCTTTTGTGATTATATTGCAGTTTTGCTCCAAGGCAGGCTTAGCCCATATTTGGGAAAAAAAAAAAAAGATGTCTTTGGGTCAGCTTATTTGGTGTCACCGTGGCAGAAGGCAGACAGGTACTGAACCAGAGCCATGGAATAAACTCAGAAGATCTGGACATACCAGTTTTTTCTCTCTATTTCTCATGGGATCAAAGTATCAAGTGGAACCTCAAGTCGCTTAATCCAACCTTCTCCTGCCCCTGAATATATATGACAGATGGTGATGTAACCTCTCCTTGAAGACTTACAGTCTATAAGAATGGGACTTAGCCTTTTGAAGGCAGCCATTTCACTGGTTAGAAAGTTTTTTCTTATGTTGAGCCAGATTTTGTCTTTGTCCAACAAATGATGGAATATAATCCTTAAAAGTCAATATTCCAGAGGGGACATAAGCCACAAACAACTGGGTAGAACTATTACTTTTTATAATCTAGGCATCTTATTTCTATCAATGTGGTCCAAGATGCTATAATTTATTTTAGGAGTCATGTTGATCTCATAACATTTTATGATTATTAAAAAATTAAGTTGAATTGATCCTTCTCCTGTCTACATCAATAATTTCCAGATTTTTCACCACCAATGTGAAGCTTCTTTTGTGACATAAAAAACAGTTAAGCAAAAATGAGCAAATGATTGTTTCTGACAATATGTGCAATATCATGTCCCCCAACTTGGTGACTAGAGATTGTTTTCTGAGTTTTTCACTTACCCAAAGTTCGACTTCCTTCTGATCTTGTGCATTGTTGTACTCTTACATATTGGTTTTCCGGTTCATACAAATCTTACTACATTTCTGAATTTCTCGTTTTTGTCATTTCTTTTTTGCAGAACAATATTCCATTTCATTCACATGTGGCAGCAATAACTTATGCTTGTGTTTACCTAAAATCTCCAGATTTTTTTCCTCTCAGATTTAATCAACATATTTTTATTCATTTCTTCCTTTTCATAGAAGCATTTTTTCCTTTTTCTCCCTCTTTCAGAAAGTTAAGTTTTTGATGTGATAAAAAGAACCCTAAAGAGAGAATGAGGAGGCCCAGATTTTACTCCCAGTCTGTATTACTAACTAGCTATGTGATCGTGAGTCCATCAATTTGACTTTTAGCAAAATTGTAAAAAAATTGTAAAGAAGAGGGGATTCCACTACCAGGGTCAGAAAACTATAGTTAATATTACATTGAAAAAAATCCTTTGCTCACTGTCCTGGGAAAATGGGCGGCAGGCAGGGTTTGGACCTCTAGCTATATAGTTTGTCAACCTTTTCACTAGATGATCAAATCAGTGCACATTCCTAGGACTTGGTTTCATTATCAGTTTAAAAAATAAAAAACCCTTAGGTTTCTTCTAGCTATAAATCTTCCAGCTCTAAAAAAAGAAGGGGGATCTTTTTCTCATAATTCCCATATTTATCTATCTCTACCTGCACTAATTTATCTGAAGAAAAAAATGCCTTTCTTTAGAAATACAAGAGTCAAAATGATTTTACAAAGTCATTTACTTGCTTAATAGCCATCTCTCTCATAAGAACATATAGTTTAGTAACATGTATTGGTTTTTTACTTGCAATAAAGTTACGTAGAATAAGGGTGAAGGGATAAAAGTCCCTTCCAGAATATTGTCCAGTATTTCATCCAGTAACATCCAGAATACTGTCAGTATTTCATTAGCCTGAATTCTCATGATTTGGATTTGATTTTTCTTAAATTCTGAGTCTCGAGGTAGGATTTACAAATGACTAATAACCATGAAAAAGGATTCATTAAGTAATATTCTCTTTTCTTTTGCTTTAATCAAGAATTTAATTATTTGTGTCATCAGTGACATCGTGCATTATATGATCAATGGATTTTCTTGTATGTGTGCATATGTTTGTGTTTTTTTTTTGTCAAGGAGAAATTCGAAGGACTGTTCCGCACTTATGATGACTGTGTGACGTTTCAGCTGTTCAAGAGTTTTAGACGTGTGCGAATAAACTTTAGCAATCCTAAATCTGCAGCTCGGGCCAGGATAGAACTCCATGAAACACAATTCAGAGGGAAGAAGTTAAAACTCTATTTTGCACAGGTAAAAATATCATTTTTCATGTACTTTACTTTTTCCCTAAGTGAATTACTATTTAATTCATACTATATAAGATGAGCCATATGGTACAATGAGTGTATAGATTATTAGCCCCAGAATCATAAGCATAAGGATCTAAGTTCAAGTCTGTCCTCAGACAATTATTAATTGTATAACCCTGGGCAAATTACTTAAGCCTGTTTGCTTCAGTTTCCTTATCTGTAAAATAAGTGTAAGAAGGAAATGGCTCAACACAAGTATTTTTTGCCAAAAAAAAATAAACAAACAAAAAATCTAAATGGGGCCATAAAGAGTTAGACATTACTGAAAAAATAAAAAAGACTGAAAAACTCAAAGAAAATCAATGATATTGAAATGTAGTTATTAGAAAACTTGAAAAAGCAAGTTCTATGATGGGATTCCAGGTTAGGAAGCCCAGCCCAGGATGATCAGGAAAAATTCTGGAGGGAAAAGAGACTGTTTTTCAATCTGTAATTAGTTCCCTGAGAAATAGGTCAGACTTATCTGTTGCTCTCTCATCTTCCCCAGTAAATGTGTTTGAATCGCTGCTACTAACTAGGTCCAGGGAAGGGCCAGAATTAAAATATCTGCTCATGATTTATGAAAATCAGAGGATCATAGATTTAGTCAAATAACCCTTAGAAGTCAGCTAATCATACTCCTCCAACCTCATTTTACAGAAGAAACTGAGATAAGAAGTGAAGTGATTTGTTCATGGTCTCATAGCCTAGTATCAAAAATAAATGCAGGCTAAGAACATACAGGTTCTTCAATATATGACTTTGAGTAGCCTAAAGAGAAATTTTGACTCAACCTTTTAATAACAAAGGTTAAGTTAAACTAAAGCAATTCAGCAAGCATTTATTAAGCACTAAATATGTGCAAAGCACCATGCTAGGCACTGAGAATGCAATTACAAAAAATGAAAGAAATCTTACCCTCAAGGAGGTTATGTTTTTATAGGAAGCAGAAAAATATTTAAGCAAGTAAATGAATAGCACTGAGCCCAAAGTATATGCATACCCCAAAGCAGGATTGTGTGATACCCTATGAAAAAAATAATAAAGGACAGAACCCAGGGATGTGTGATAGCCCATAAATAATAACAATAATAATAATTTTTTAATAAAATACTTTAAAGGTATTTTAAATACCTGCAAGGTACTTGATATAGGTTATTTTATCCTCATAACAACACTGGTAGGTGCTATTTGTTACCCACATTTTACAGATGGGAAAAACTGAGGCAAGAAGTTGTGACTTAACTGGAGTAGCACAACTAATAAGGATTTCAGGATGGATTTGTATTCAAGACCTTCCAGAGTCCAAAGTAGATAGGTGGTTCAGTGAATAGAGTGCTGGGCCAAGAGTCAGAAATATTTTAGCTCCAATCTGACTTCAGGTACTTATTAGTCAGGTGACCCTGTGTAATTTATTTAGCCTTTGTTTGCCTTATTCCCCTGGAGAAGGAAATGGTAAATCAGTGTTTTTGCCGGAAAAAATTCTATGAGCAGTACTGATATACAAAGGTCCACATAGCCATAAAGAGTTGAACATCACTGAATGGCAACAAGAATTGTCTGACTCTAGGACCAGCATTTTATGCACTTCACCCACCAGCTGTCCACCAGTGTCATTCAGTTCTGACTTGGAGGGAATTTTAGCCATTCATGATCTGATACATTTGGAGTCTTGGCCAGAATTAAGATTATCCTTCAATCTTCATATTCTAAAAGTCCACATTTCCATCCTAGCTTTATGGAGCATGTATCAGCTTAATATGAATGCTAAGTCTTTGTCCTTGGTCTGTTTGAAAGGTTCAGACTCCTGAGACAGATGGAGACAAACTTCACTTGGCACCCCCTCAGCCAGCAAAGCAGTTTCTCATCTCACCTCCAGCATCACCTCCTGTGGGTTGGCAGCCTATCAGCGATGCTACCCCAGTCATCAACTATGACCTTCTCTATGCTGTTGCAAAGCTTGGACCAGGTAAGCTGCTAAGCTGCAAAGCTTCCCTTGAAATCTGTCCTTCCTCCTCCTCCTGCTCCTCCTTCTCCTTCTCTTTCTCTCTCTCTCTCTCTCTCTCTCTCTCTCTCTCTCTCTCTCTCTCTCCCTCTCTTTCTCTGTTCTTCTTTCTCTCTTTTTATCTCTCTTCTCTCCCCACCCTCTTTCTCTCTCTCTGTCTCTTTTTCTCCCTCTGTCTTTCTCTTTCTCTGTCTCTCCCTCTCTCTCTCTGTTTTTTCTCTCCCCCTTTCCTTTTCTTCCTGTCTGTCTCTGTCTCTTTCTGTCTTTGTCTCTGTCTCTATGTCTCTGTGTGAGTGTCTGTGTGTATGTGTGTATTTCTCTCTCTGTTTCTGTTTCTGTGTCTGTCTCTCTCTATCTCTATCTCTGTCTCTCTCTGTCTCTCTGTCTCCCTGTCTCTGTCTCTCTCTCTCTGTCTCTGTCTGTCTCTCTCTCTCTCTTTCTCTCTCTCTGTCTCTCTCTCTCTTTCCCTTTTGTTGCCTGGAAAGTTAACCAAGATGAACAACCTTGAAAACTCAAGTTTTGCAATCCCACCTACATTTCTAATGGATGTAACTGAGCAGAGTGAAAAAGGAGAAGGGATGATGCATTGCTGAAAATGCTGAGTCAGAATTAAGGCATCAGAGCCACTTAGGACTTGTATCTCTTGAAGGAGCAATCCAGGACACTCTGCCCTAGATTTATTGCAATTCCTGCAGATTGCAGATCCCATGCAGATTTCCAAAGACCTGAGAGAGCTATCTCCTCTTTATGGGATTTCGATTTATACCTGAAAGAAGCTGTTTCTTAGCAGATAAAATTTAAAATAGCATTATGGGCTCCCAGTAGCTTATAATAAAACTCAGTCCTTGTGACTGTACAGGAAGCTTGGCAGAGGGAGTGGTCTTTACCCCACTGGAAAGTACTTGAAAATCAGGCCATGGGTTCAAATCTCAACTCTGCTATTTTATACCTGTAAAATCTTAGAAATAATTCATTCTTTCAAGACCACAAATTTCTCATCTGTAAAGTAGAGAAGTCAGACTAAATGACCTCCCAGCTTTAAGACAACAATTCTATACATCAGTGTGCACAGAGTATGGATCCTTAGGGCAATTATATATGTTTATGCCTTTGGCTAATTAAGGAAACCTGGAAGTAAACAATAGATAATGATATATGAAGGGATATGATATGTAGCCTGGTGGGAGTGAGAGATGGAGGTAACTCATAGAATTCCTAATTTTGAATTAGCTTCCGATTCATTTTGTGACCTTGAGAAAAGATAGCACTGTGGATAAATCCCCTGAGCCTAGAATCAGAAACAAAATTTAAATCCCACTCAGTTTTCCTTAACTGGAAAATGAGGAAAATGAAATACCTACATCCCAAAGTTGATTTAGAATAAATGAGTTAACATTTGTAAAGCACTTAGCACAATGACTGGCACATGATAGACAACATCTAAATGCTAGTTATTACTTTTAAATCATTTTGTGCCCACTTAAAACTTTGAAAATGGAACTTATCACAGAATCATAGCTCTTTGACTTGAAAGGACATTTGGAGCCATCTAGACCAAGCCTATTTATTTTACAGATGAATAAACTGAGGCCTAGGGAAGTTAAGTGAGATCCAAAGTGATACAGTTAATAAGCAATTTTTTAACTCCAAATAACCAATTTTAATTTCATATCCTCTGGTCCCAAAGCTAAGTCTCCTTCCACAATATCACCCCACACAGAGACACTGAGAGGTTTGTTCAGTGTCTGAAATGCTCAATTGAAAGATGGCTTGTTGGGGGCAGCTAGGTGGCGCAGTGGATAGAACACCAGCCCTGAAGTCAGGAGGACCTGAGTTCAAATCTGGTCTCAGACACGTAACGGCTGTGTGACCCTGGGCAAGTCACTTAACCCCAATTGCCTCAGCAAAAAAAAAAAAAAAAAAGATGGCTTGTGATTGGGAGTGCACTATTTTTGTAAGAGTTTTATATTTTGACAGCTTGAGCTACAAGGTAGCTGAATACACAGAAATTTTCAAGTTATACCATATACATTCAAAGAGTCACAGCACACTTTTTTAAAAGAGGGAAGTCTATATTTGAAGAGTTATGTATCATAGAAAACAAGTGAAGCGTGGATAATTTAATGCCAGTGGAAGTGATTTTCTCGTGGTTATTATTTAGTCATTGTGCAAGCAAGCAAGTTGTCACTGCCCACATTAATCAGTTTAAGCTATGGTTTCCCACTTATTTTTACCAGTGTCACTCCTGAATAGAAATTGGAACCAACATTTTGCAAGTTGCTACAAACATGGTAATAAATGGAATCGATCTGTACTATAGAAAGATGTTAACTTATATGATCATGCACTAAAAGCTAGAAAAAAATTTTAGAGGATATCTTCTCTAGTGACTTTATTTTATAGAAAAGGAAACATGAAGCCACGGAGGTAAAGAGACTTGTCAGTATCATGGAGGTAGAATCAGAATATGAGCTCAGATTTCCTGACTACTAATTCATTATTCTTTTCTCCTGCATCATAGAATTCAGAGATCTAGCTTCTCCATTTTGCAGATGAGAAAACTAAGGCCCAGACAGAGACAAGATCGTACACAGAGTCCATGACAGATCT
>JAJPUD010001780.1:0-15134 GCA_023553655.1 Myrmecobius fasciatus | reverse complement strand
GAACTGATAAAGGATGTAGGCAAGAACTTCCCTAAAAGAATCTTCTTTTTTAGTGAGCTAAGTGATACAATGGATAGAGTGCTGAATTTGAATCTTACCTCACATATCACCTGTGTTACTTGCCTCCACGAGCCTCTTTTTGTCTCAGCTGTAAAATGAAGGAGTGAGATGAAGTAGCCTTTAAGTTTCCTTTCAGCTCAAAGTCTTTGGTCTTAATGATATTAAGAAAATTCATCCATATCATAATAACACATTTCTATGAAGCTTAAAAAGTACTTTCTTCAAGGTATATCTTGTGAGTAATAGCAACAGTGTGTGATGATCAACTATGATAAACTTATCTCTTCTTGGCAATAAAATAATCCAAGATAATTCTCATGGATTCATAATGGAGAAAGCTATTTATATCCAGAGAAAAAAACTATGGAGTCTGAGTGCATAATGAGGCATACTA
The DNA here is from genome assembly GCA_023553655.1 of Myrmecobius fasciatus. NCBI lineage: Eukaryota > Metazoa > Chordata > Mammalia > Dasyuromorphia > Myrmecobiidae > Myrmecobius > Myrmecobius fasciatus. Next base: position 14,680 of record JAJPUD010001780.1, on the reverse strand, counting down.
TTTTCACTTTTCTTTTTCTTTCTCATAGTTTTTCCCTTTTGTTCTGATTTTTTTTCACAATATGACTAACATGGAAATATATTTAAAATGATTATACATGTATAACCTAAGTCAGAACTCAGGATCTTATAAAAGTGAATGTTTAAAAAAAAACTATCTTTACATGTAATTGGGAAAAATAAATGTGATTAAGTAGGGGAGAGAGAGAGATAAACCCTGTAAACTATAAAAGTATGAATATTATAATTTCCATTTTGTAAATGAGGAATGAATCTTTCAGGAAGTTATGATGTCCATAGTCCCATAGCTACTGAATATTGTAAAATTGGACTTTCAATTCAAACCCAGTTCTCCTGACCTTAAAGTTCGGTGTTAATTCTACTATATTGTGCTGCCTCTAGGATGGTGATTTCCAAAGAGCAGGACTCTAAAGGATGTTTCATCAACCAATTAAAGGAGGGGAAGATGGGTTGTATTCTACCCTTCCTGCAGTGGCCAATCATGAGGCTTGACTTCAAAATAATCACACTAACCTTTTATCCAATACTCTCAACCCAGGACAGTTCAGGCTCTTAACCTTCTCCCTGCTGAGATAGCTATCAGACTCACATTGGCAATTATAACCTTGTCTGAATAGTGACAGTTGTACAAGTACTATTGAGAAAATTACCTACCAAACCCTATCATGAGCACAATCACTAGAAAAAGAAATATTTCTAAGAGAGCTGAATCAAAAATGTTTAGAGGTCCCTGCTCTAATAGCCTCTCTTGTTTGGATTTGGGAGGAGAATGGTCTATTTTTAGGTTTGGAAGATGGTATCAGTTAGTGATAAGGGAACAAGGATTGAGAGTAGGAGTTATGGATGTATGGAAAGGACCTAAAGACTGTAAGCAGTGTTTGAGCTATGAAGAGGAAAGACTGGCAAGTTTAGACCAAGAACTATTATGAAGACCTGGAATTATTCTGAAAGTTAATAAATCGATCCATTATGGGCTTAAAGAAACCCTACTTTATTCTTGATGGGAGTTACAAGTTAGTCTTGGAACTTACTAGTTCTAACTTGTAAGAAAGTAACTTACTAGCTGGTCTAGGGAATTACATCTTTCAGCCCTTTCAGTTTCCATTTCCATTTCCATGGTTACTACAATTCCTAGCTTTGGAGAAATTATCATAACAATAGTCAGCATCATCATCAACATAATCACTAGAATTTATATAACATTTTAAAGTTTGCAAAGCACTTTATATTTCATTTGATTCCTCCCACAACCCTGCAAAATAAGGTGCTATGTTATCCTCATTTTGTAGATGAAGAAACTATAATAGAGATTAAGTTTCGTCACACAGCTGTTGTCTAAAACTGGATTTGATATTAGATTTGAATTTCGGTCTTCCTGACTGCAGATCCAGTAGTACCCACTGCACCATGATATTTCCTCACATGACTATTTTTCTAGCGATAGACAAGAGAAGGCATAGTGGTATAATGGGGAAAATCCTGAATTCAAGAGTTCTGGAGGATATAAATTTGAATCCCAGGTCAGCTACTTCTGTTCTCATGATCTTGGGAAAAGTACTTTTTGGCTTGAACTTTTCTGACCTGAAAATGAAAGGATTGCAAAGACAGCCTATACACTATCAAATTATTTTATTAGATACTACTGAAAAGTAGAAAAGTTAATTCTAAAAACTTATTTTCTTTTGCCTATCCAGAAACAGTAACAATGAATAGAAAGCCATACGGCAAATGGGCAAAGAAAGTACAAAAAATAACCTAGATTCACAAACTAGATAATCATTTCATATATAAAGAGTTGGTTTATAAAATTGTAGTGCTTAATGAGTTTCCAAAATGTGACAGCTTGTTAATTGCATCTATCAACAAAACATAACTTGAGATTGCAGATTTCTCTTCCAAGATCCTCATTGGGATTCATTCCCTTCACTTATTTCTCTTATATTACTCTAATGAATCTACATTGTCAATTCAGAACTTCCCTCCAAACTTATAGGGGAGCCATCTCCAGTTATAATATTTGCCACCGGACCCAGATGGCTCAGGAGGAGAAAGTAGGGCTGGTAACTTTGCACAGTCCTCCCTCACTGAAATTCAATTCACTTGCATGTCTTAGCATCCCCTCCCTGATGTCATGGACCTCTTCAAGAATAAAGGACAAACAGCAGTAATAATAATAATCTCCTACATCCTGATGTCTCTTCATAAATATTTGTCAGCTGGGCTCACTGGACTTACATTCAGAAGATAGTGTTTTTTTGACTTAAAATATACAAAGACCCTGGTAAAAATTTTCCAAATAATGGCATGCAGTGAAATGGGCAATCAGTTGAATGAGTCCATCATCATTTATAGCTTGGGCATGCATTGAAGGAAGGCCAAGAAACTGGATCTAGAATTGAACGAACAAAATATATTTGGGAACTTTATGCAGCTTTTTCCTTCATCCTAAATGGTCCCTTTGCTCTGGCATCTACTACTAGTCTTGTAGCTTTAGGCTCAAGAGCAAGAGGAAGCTCAGAGAACTAGCTCAATTACTTAATCACCCTGAGTCTCAGGATAATTTTTTTATCATTTTTTAAAACCAAATTTATGATTTTGGCACTATAGGCAGCTATCTATAAGGAAATTTTCAACCACTATAACTCATCACCTGCTGTGAAAGTTAAAATTTTTAGAGATTAGGCTAAGGCACTGAGAAATTAAATGAGTTATTTAGTGTCACACAGTCAGGTTATATCAGAGGAAGGACTAGAATCTAGTTCTTCCTGCCATTGAGGTCAGATCTCGATCCATCAGGCCAGGATGCTTCTTCAGCTTCAGTTTTGTCATCCATAAGTTGAGATCAAGTTCCTGGGGTTGTTATGAAGTGAACACTTCATAGACAAAATCATCACCCAAATATGAGTTTTCAAAAGGGAGACAAAGTCCTTTAGATACTTTTGAGAGCAAAACTAAGAAAAACAAGGAATAAGGTGACCAAAGACCTTCCCAAGATGCAAAGGCTTCTTCCAAAGTATTTCTCATGGATATGTTAAGGTTAAATCAGATTCATAATAGCTGTGGCTTTGCTCAACAATCCTATTCATATCAGATGAAGAATAAAACAAGGAGAAGATCCACATCTGTCCAAGAGGTTTTCTACTAGTGTGGAGATTGTTCTGAGCAAAATCCAAAAGCAGGAGTCATTCCCTGTAGATGATTCAAATCCTACACTTTTCTGATAACATTTTGTTGATTTTATTGACTTGACCCCTGAAATGACTCAAAGAGAGATTAGCTTATAAAATACACAGAAAATAAAAAGAAAGGGTGAGAAATTGAAGACTACATATTGCCCAAATGATAATAAGCAAGTAAATGAGAAGCCAATTAAATTAAAATCACAGGGCCAGAGTTGGAAGAGACATTAAAGGTCATCTATAATAATAGTGTCCAAATAAAAACTTGCAAACAGAATTTTTTAAACCCATTTGAAAATTTTCAAAATTAAGATTTTTATGTGTATTTTGAACTTATTTGTTTAAAAAACAGGAATGTAATAATCTTTGATTGTTTTGAATGAATAATTGACATCAGGGAAAATGTGGAATGATATCTGTCTTCAAGTATTTAAAGCATTTTGAAGAGAAGGATTAAATTTGTTCCACTTGGTCCCAAAGGGCAGAACCTGGAGGAGAGGCAGATTTAGACTTTGGGAGGGAAATGATAACAATTAGAGCTATAGGAAAGTGGGATAGATTGCCTGGGGACATCCTGGTTTACCTCTCCTTGGAGATTTTTAAGCAAAGTCCCCATGACCATTTGTCAGGAATATCCTAGGGAGGGATTTTTTTAGGTCTAGCTTGAAGCTTTTTTTCATTCTTTCATATTATCAGAGTTTCTACGATTCTGAGACCCACATAAAAGTCTTCACTCTACCACTAGCAAGGTGGGTGAGCTTGGACAAAGCAATTAACCACTCAAGTTCAGTTTTCTCATTCAGAAACAGAAGAATCAAACTAGATTGTAGGATCAGAGATATAGAGTTGTAAGGACATTAGAACACATCAAATCTAGTTTGATTTTTATATAGGAGAGGTTGCCCACAGTTAAATAGTGAAATCAGGTTGCAAACCAAGGTTCTCCATTACTCTTTCCAATGTACCACACTGCCTCTGATTACTCTGGAAGTCCAGAAATGAAAACTTTGAAAACATCTTTTTTTTTTCTCATACATATAGTTCCTCCTTGTTGCTATTCTATTCCTTCAGCATTGTCAGATAAAGAACTATAATGTCTCACTTCCTATCACCTTTATCATTCATTTGATAGTTCTTTCCAGAGTATGAACACAGGAAGGGAACAGCGTGGACCAAGTCAGCATTCCTTTCCACTGTGACCTGTTTTAAATGATCACAGTCATCCCTTTAAAGATAACTACTTCAGGAACAGAGCGAGTCTAAAAGTGGCTTCTGCCTCTATTGCCTGAATCCCATGTGGGGAATTTATTGAAATCCTGTCATTCTGGAAACATTTAGGGAAAAACTAAATGCAATATTAAAAAAATGACCTTCCATTGCTGGGGAAATGAAATGGATGTTTAATTCAGTTTTACTCATAAAAAAACCCCAAAACCAAACCAAAACAATCATGATTGTATGACTCCAGAAACAACATTGTGCATCTTTTTAGATAGAAAATAAACTAGAAAAGGGGATGGGGATAGTTAACTGGTGATCAGCGCATCCATACCTTTCTGAAACAATAAAAATGGCCATCTTTAGGCACAGCTTCTCCATAGTTAGGGAATAAATCAATTCCCGCATACAAAAGCAGCAGAATGTGGAACATCAGTCACTGTTCTGTGCTGTGGGATAGCTCTGCTCAAAGGTCAGGTTCACTGTCATTTAAAGAACCCACAAGGAGCAATATGTAAAGTCATTGTCTGCTCTCTCTTGCCTCTTGCTATTTTTAGCCCTTGTTAGGGAGATCAATTTTAGTTAACTGCAGAGGAGGTTTTAAAGTGGTACTACAGTTCCAAGCTGTTTGTACCTACTATATTTGGTGTTTCATTAAAAAAAATCTTCTCCATCAAACTAGGCTCTAGGTAAGGTAATTTTTATCTTATTTGTTGCTTGTTATAGGTTCAACTTTCTCCAAAAAAGAAATCCATTCATTTTACATACATGGGGATAAAAATTTACATTCTAGGCATCAGCTAAATATAAAATATAGACCCATATTTGCACTAGAATATGTGAGCTGAATATTAACTACAGGGGAGCCATTCTTTGTTACTGCATTTGCTATGTTCTAATTGTATGTTTAAAATCAGAATAAAATAGCCAGTATTATGGGGTCTATCATAACTCAATGAGACCTTATTTAAAAGTCCTTGTTTATAAAGTTTCTTGTCTGAGGATCAAATTTGTGATGACTTGTGCATTATTTTCCACCTCCCTTCAGGAAATTTTCCCTAGAAAAATTATTTCAAAGGACTTTCCTTTTTAACGAAGTCCCACATTCATCTTTTATCACCATGGAGAGAATAGTAATTAAATGAGCTCTTGGTATTTATATCATGCCATTTTGTGCTTGAAAACAGAATAAAGTAGAAATAATCAACAGAGAGAAAGCTCTGGAATTAAGAGGAATCTGGAAAGGTTTCCTGTAGAAGGTGGGATTTTTATCTGGACCTCAAAGGAAACCATTATATTCAAGGAATTATAATGGGGACTGAGAGAGTAGGGAGAAATATACAGAAGACTTTATGTTATGAAAGACAGAAGATAGAAGAGATGTTAAGCATATGATATCTGAATTATATAGATGTATTTACAAAAGAGACAAAACAACAGTGAATAAAATCAGGAATTAGAAAAAAGCTGAGTTGGGACAGCTAGATGGTATGGTAGAACACCAGCCCTGGAGGTCTTTTTCCAGACCTTAAATTTTCTTTTCTGCCAGATTAGAATGCACTCACTGTTCTCTACAATCTTTCCTGACTCTGAGATGGAGTGTTTCTGCTTAAAGGGGGAAAAAATAGCAAGATTTAAAAAAAGAAAACTGCATATATACTAAGGAGAACTGCATTTGAATCCTAGCTTTGATGCTTCAAATAAAGATAAAAATAACAATAATATCTAATTTTATATATTGCATTATGCTTTACAAAGTGATTTACAAATCTTTTCTCATTTTATTTTCATTACAACCCTGAGATATAAGAACTAATATTATCTTCACTTTACAGATAAGAAAATGAAGATGGAAGTTGTTACTTGCCTAAGCTCCCATAACTAATAAATGTCTGAAGCTGGATTTTAATCCAGGTCTTCTTGATTCTAAGCCTACCAATCAATCCACTCAGCTCCCTCCATGCCTGCATGCCTACTGGCAAATTATTTAACTTCTCTGATCCTTCATTTCTAGATTGAGGTTACGTTTGCACTGCTGTTTTGGTAGGGTTGTTGTAAGGAAAGTATTTTGTAAACCTTAAAACATTTAAAACACTTTAGAAATGTGAGTTATTATGAATTCATTGAATCTGTCTAACCTTCAGTTTCCTCATCTGGGAACCTAATCCACTGGGTTGTTGTAAAGACTAAGTGAAAAGAATAGAAAGTAAAAAATATAATAGAAAGTTCTTTGTAGTCATCAGCTCTTGTTATTATTGTAATTATTCAACAAGAAAAGCTAGGAACATAAAAATAATCAACTACTGCTTAGAAGCTTGGGAGCAGCCAGGTGGTATAGTGGAAAGAGTGCCTGGTTTGGAGTCTCAAAGACTCATCTTCCTGAGTTCAAATCTGGCTTCAGACATTTACTAGCTGTATGATCCTGGGCAAGTCACTTAATTTTGTATCGGTAAAATGATCGGAGAAGGAAATGGCAAAGCACTTTAGTATCTATGCCAAGAAAACTTCAAAAAGCATCACAAAGATTCAGACATGACTGAAATGATTTAATGACAACTTAGAAACCTAATGAGACCTACTTTAATACAATGGACCTACTTTAATAAAAGAAATCTACCTAATCCCAGAAAAGGTTATATAAGGCATTTGTGTAGTTCATAATAATGAGACAACTATGTAAATCAAGACGAAGGGCCTAAAAATTGTTATTAAGTGGAAAAATAAATCCTGAATGAAAGCATCATATAAGACAAAGTCTACAAGTCTAAGAATCAAGTCTTGAGTCATAGAATTTGGGGGCTGGATAGGACTTTGAAGGTCAGTAGGTCACAGAGTGGTAAATTTTAAACTGAAAGATTCAAGAGTAGCCATCTAGTCCAAACACCTCTCATTTTACAATTGAGGTACACAGATGCCCAGATTGGTTAAGTGATTTTCCTGAGCTCATCCAGATAATATAGTGATGGCATAATAAGGACTTAAGGGAAACAGATCTTTCTGATTCTTTCCATCCTGCTACATGGATTTGCAAAAAAAAAATAATAATAATAATTTTTTTGCAAATAATTAACTCCAATATCTTCTCTTTGTTTGGATGTGTTTAATCTTTAGCTCTAACTTATAATCCTTTTCTGAACAGAACCCTTATTCTCCACATGCTCTGTAAATCCTGCCATGCTTTACCAATCCCAGTTCTTAACTCACAGACCAGCTCTCTACATACATTGATTTCTTCTGCCCATGTTCTAATTTCTACCATTTCCTAATCATATGACCTTAGAAAAATCACAATCTCTAGGATGAAGAGGGTAAACTAGATCAGAGTCCCTAACTCTTCTGTGCTGAAGAATTGCTTTATTCCTCATATGGAATCTTGAGGTCAGTTGGACAAGGGCAGTGACAGGGGCAGTCCTGTTGACAGGACATTCAGAATGAGAGTTCATAGAGCTAGATACCTGGGACCTAGAAGGTCCATGTCATGTGAGGTGATTTCTAGCCACAGCTCACTAACTACAAGAAATGATCATGGGTTAAGATGACCCTGTTGGGTTCTATGCTACGTCAATTAATCAACATTAAATATTTGGGTGTCTCTTACTTAGATGATCCCTAAATTCCTAAAATGCTTTGTTTGGGTCTCAGCTAAAATCCCATCTTCTATAAGAATTTGAATCCAAATCCTAGATTTGATGCTTTAGTAATAATGAGAATTAATTACATTATTATAAGCATCCTTAATGCTAGGACCTTCCCCCTGAGATGACTACCTGTATATCCTTTATGTATCTTGTTTCTACATCATTGTTATGTTCCTTCAATTAAATTGTGAATAGGGCATATTTTTGCCTTTCTTTGTATTCTCTCCGCCTACCATATAATAGACATATAACAAATACATTCTGTTGATTTATCCATTTCTATGAATGGAGCTTAATTGTTCTCTTGAAATCAGGGAATGAGTACTCCCTCAATAGAGAGAGGGGCAGGTTGATGTCATAGTAGATAGAGTACCTAACCTAGAGTTCAAATGTGGCCTCAGATAGCTATGTGGCCCTGAGCAAGTCAATTTCCCCTGTTTGCCTCAGTTTCCTCATCTGTAAAATGAGCTGGAGAAGGACAATTAAGATGACTGAACATTTAAATAATAATAAATTTCTCTGCCCATTTTCCCATTCTGTGTCCTTGATCTGAGCTTATATTCAGTCAAGAAAAAAAAAGTTACTTTCCCTCAGCTCGTGACCTATGCAGCCACCAGCTCCAACTACTTTTTATATATCGCTTTAAAAATAGCATAGAACAGGACTGGAGGAAACAGAATGGACAGCAGCTGTAAAAGCAGAGCAATACAGTATTTGTGCTATCTTTGTCATTACTTAATTGTACGACCTATGGCAAGTCTCTTCCCCTCAATTTCCTCATCTATAAAATGGAGGGATTGTAGTAAATGATCTCTAAAGTTTCTTCTTGCTCCTCAAACCCATGATTCTATTTATTATTATTATTATTATTATTTCTACTCCCTCCCACCTGGAATTTAAGGCTCATTGGTAGCTCTTTTGTAGTATACATCCCTTGGCAAGAAATGTGCATGTGTGTTTAAACGGGAGTATAATTCATCACTAATTCAAGGTAACCCCACATTGTCCTTCCTTTGTATTAAACTTCACATATTCTCTAGCCCTGGGAGCAGGGATTTAGGTTCATCCTATCTTCAGTTCATCTACCCTCCTGAAATTACATTTCCCTGCTCCAAAAAATACATTTAGTATATTCCTCTTTGATGTGATAGCTATAGGACAAAAGAAAAGCAACAGAGATTAAGCACCAAAGTAGAGAAATGGATAAAGCATCAAGCCCAGGATCAGAGAGGTCTGAGTTAAATTTGCCCTTAGACCTGCTGTGTGATCCTGGACAAATCAGCTTATTCTGTCAGAATCTCTTTCTCTTTGTATTTGACACCATAGCACTGGAACATTGAGAATTTAAGTGATTTTTCCCAGAATTGCACAGCCAGTTTGTGTCAGAGGAAGACTCTGTCAGCCTCAGTTTTCTCATCAGTAAAATAGGAAGCTAGGTAGTCCAGTGGATAGAGCATCTGGCCAAGAGGCCAAATTTGGCTTCAAACATTTATTAGCTGGATGATCTTGGGAAAGTCATTTAATTCTGTTTGCCTCAGTTTCCTCATCTGTAAAATGTGCTGGAGAAAGAAATGGCAAATCACTACAATATCTCTGCCAAGAAAACCCCAAATGGGGTGTTGAAAACTTGAGCACAACCAGAAATGATTCAACAATGACAAGAACAGAATGAAGATAATAAGTGTTATGTTAGCAATTTCCTCAGATGTGCTAAAAAGCTAAATAACCTTCCCAAAGTGGCACAACTAGTATGGATCAGAAACAGGATTTAGATGCAGGAGGAAGCCTAGGAGAGTTGAGGGAACACTAGTTTTTTTTTTTTAAATTTTATTTTATTTGCATAACATATGTGTGGGTAATTCTTCAACAATAACCCTTACATAGCTTTCCGTTACAAATTTTTCCCCCCAACTTCCCCACCCCTTCCCTAGATGGCAGGATATCCACTACATGTTAATTATGTTAAATATTGGCAAATCGAATATATGTATACATATTTCCAAACTTATCATTGTTGTGCAAGAAAAATCTTATCTACACAAATGATATATCAGATAAAGGAAACACAATGTAAGCAAACATCAATCAAGGAGTATGAGAATGTTATGTTGTGGTCCACATTTCGCATCCCTCTCTCTGGGTGTATATAGCTTTCTTCAGTGAACAATTGGAGGTGGTTTGAAACATATCATTGTTGAAGAGAGCCATGTCCATCAGAATTAATTGTCATATAGTACTGTTGTTGCCGTGTATAATGATCTCCTGGCTCCGCTCATCTCACTCAGCATCAGTTCATGTAAGTCTCTCCAGGCCTCTCTGAAATCATCCTGCTGGTCATTTCTTACAGAACAATAATATTCCATAATGTTCATATACCATAATCTATTCAGCCATTCTCCAACTGAAGGGCATCCACTCAATTTCCAGTTTCCAGCCACCACAAAAAGGGCTGCCACAAACATTCTTGCACATGTGGGGCCCTTTCCTTTCTTTATGATTTCTTTGGGATATAAGCCCAATAGAAATGCTGCTGGGTCAAAGGGTATGCACAGTTTGATAACTTTTTGAGCATAGCTCCAAATGGGAACACTAGTTTTAACATCTGAGTTTCAGCCCAGCTCTTCCTGTGTTGACCTTGGGTGAATGAGTTTCCTCGACTATTAAGACAAGAGCATTATATTAGATGACCTCTGATATATTTTGCTGCTCTAGAGCCATGATTTTGTACCCTTCTGATTCCCAGACTGGTCCCTTATCTTTCCTACTTATGGCTTCCCTAGCTGGGGATACCTTAATGAAAGGCTTCCCAAAAAGGATTGCTCTCATGGATGGGCATAGGACACAGGTTGGGTACTGAGTAATAGGGAGAGAGCTAGATGGGGGAGCATCAAAAACAAAATTCATAATTTAGTCTAGGACAGAGATTCATCACTTTTTTGTGAGTCATAGACTTCTTTGTCAACAGGGTAAAGCTTATGGTCTGCCCACTTTCTCAGAATGTGTTTAAACACATAAAATAAAATGCATGGGATTTCAAAGGAAAACAATTATATTGAAATACAATTATTGAAAAAAAATTAATTCACAGACCCCAAATTAAGATCCTTTGATTTTGAACTGCTTGTGTTTACATAAAGAAGGACTTTTTTGGAGGGGGAGTAGAAAAGGAGCAACTATGGTAGACTCCTCTAGATCTTTAAGGTCTTGATATAGTTAGCAAAAAAAGGGTACTTGACCTAGAATCAGGAGAACTCATTCATGTATAATTTCTGCATGACCCTGAGGAAGTTAGTTTTTTCTGAGCCTGAAGAAGGAAATGGCAATTCACTCCTGGTGACCCCATTTGGGGTTTTCTTAGCAAAGACACTAGAGTGATTTGCCATTTCCTTGTCCAGCTCATTTTATAGCCACATTTTACAATAGAGGATTAAATAACTACTCAAGAATCTCACAGCTAGTAAGTGTCTGAGGCCAGATTTAAACTCAGGAAAATGAATTTCCTTTGCTTCCAAGCCAAATGTGCCATCTACTGTATCATCTAGCTTCTCCCCATTCATAAAATAAAGACGCCTTAACTGGCCTTAACCTACACTACTTAAGGGCAGCTAGTTGATTCAGTAGATAGAGCATCAGAACTGGAATTAGGAAGACCTGAAATTTGGTTTTAGATACTTATCAGCTGTGTGATCCCAAATAAGTTACTTAAACCAGTTTGCCTCATTTTCGTTATCTGTAAAAGGAGCTGGAGAAGGAAATGGTGTCACAGAATTGGACATGACTAAAATGTCTAAACAACATTCTACTCCTATGGATTACTGCAAAGAAAATACTTCGTAAACTTTAAAAGTATGGGGACTTGACCAATAATTTCATTAATACAGAGAAGAAATGCCTCAACCCATACTGTATTTGTGAATAAGTCTTAGAGAGTTTTCTAGAGCAGAAGTTCAAATTCACAAAACTCCCTACACATAATGCACAATAATATACAAAAGCTCCAATAAGATTAAAATGTAATTGGAAGATATTTAGCAAAATATTTTTTTGGAAAAATACAATATAGATAATATTTGTGGTTTTTGAAGTCAAAATTCATCCTATCAAAATTATTTTCTCTTTGTATTTGACACCATAGCACTAGAACATTGAGAGTTTAATTAATTTTCCTAGAATCACACAGTTAATTTGTGTCAGAGGAAAAGCTTGAACCCAAATCCAAAGAATGCTTTGAGGCTGACTTTCTATCTCCTACACATACCATGTTGACTTTTCATGAATCTTAAAATGCTAAAATCAATGTTGGTTGTTAAGAAAAGTTATTATGAGGAAAAAATGTTTATCAAGTCCCTGGCCAATGGACTTCCTTAAGTTTTTCTTCCATTATGTTTTATTTTTTTCATTTATTTTATATTTGCCTGTGTGCAACCAGACAGACAGGAGAAAAGATTAAAGGGGACAGTAAGTGCTCTCAAGTTCTTTCCAGTATTTGGGGACAGGAAAGGAATGATAATTAACATTCATTCTTTGTTCTTCTTTTTATGGTTAACTCAGTCTCTCTTGGCCTATATGAGAATTTGACCAGGGAAATAAATGGAAAGATAAGTAGATACATAGATTAGATAAATATACACAGTACAAATAATAACTATGCAAGATAGGAAGTTATTTGCATGTTATCACAAATAATGATATATAAAAATACATATACATATAAAAGTGTGAAAAGTGTGTATAACAAATGTGTACACAAAAATATATATGTACACAGATATTTGAATGCTGTTTATCTCATTGGAATATGAGATTAAGGGCAGGGACCATGTTTTTCATAGATGGATGATAGATAAATAGATACATAGATACATGGATGGATGGATGGATGGATAGATAGGTAGAAAGAAAAATAGTTGTATAAATGGATGAATGGATGGATAAATAGAAAGAAAGAAAGAAAAATAGTTGGATAGACAGACACATGCATACATATATACATACATTTAGCATGCAAACATATAAAATATATGTATGATATATATTACCTTTCCATATATGTGTGTATTTGATACATTCCATAAATAGTATAAATGTCAAGCAGTCAAATTAGTAAATAAACATTTATTAAGCACCTACCAGGCATTATAGAGGATATCAAAAAAAAGGCAAAATATAGTCCCTGCCCTGAGGCAGTTCACATTCTCATGAAGGTAGACAGTACCTAGAAAGGAGCTAAAATGGAGAGGAGAGGGAGAAGAGTGGGAGAAAAGAGGAAAGATACCTACCACAGAGGATATGATAAATACCTGTAACCAGGTAGAAAATGATGAAATAGCTGCCTTTGATGAACTCTTCAGTATTCATCCTCCACTTGCTTTAATCAGAGAGAAGGAGGGGCCCAGGCAGTCCTAAGGAGTTGATCATCTTAGAAGGTGATTTCAGAGGAAAGTCATTAGCAGTGGAAGGGACTGGAAAAAGGCTTCTTCCAGAAAGTGGGATTTGATTCTATTATTAGAGTAGGCCAGGAGAAGGTAAAAATGAAAAGGTGAAAAAATTTTAAAAAAACACACATACAACAAAAACCAAAACAAAAAAAGCCTTCTGCTTTTTAATAAATTTCTAAGCTCTCTAGCTGATCTGAGTATGTTGAAATAGGACTTTGGCAGCTACCTTCTCCTTTCCACAAACGAAGGTGGTTAAAATGATTTACACTGTATAAATCTTGTTACTTATATAGTTGATGTCTCCCATTGGACTGTGATTTACTTGAGATTAAAGATCATGTTTTTGCCTTTTTTTTGTATTCCCAGCACTTAGTACAGTTCCTGGTATATGACAAGTACTTTATAAATATATGTTAACTGAGTTCTAAAACAAAAAGTAAACATTATATACAGTCGATGAGGATAGGATTATATTGATAGTATTTTCTTTCATCCTTTCATCCTTACCTCTTCTCTTAAGGCAATATGTTTCTGACCAATCCAATTAAAACAACACACATAATTTAAATGGAAACTCACTGCTTAGTACCCAGCATCCTGGAGCTAGGTGTTATAGAGTATTAAGAATACCTTTCTTAACATCTAGACTTCTTAACATTGGTCCAATTTTTGTCATTTTGTTCTCATTCCCTGTGGATAGAAACACTTCTACAGAAGAAGAAATGAAAAGCAAAGATCAGAAATTAATTTAAACTCAAACAAAACAAACCTGTTTTCCCCTAAACCCATAATGTTTCTTTGGCACACAAAATAAGAATTTAAGATTGGTATGGGAGGGACCACAGGCAAATGAATAGAAACTATAAAGGACCTTTCCCTAGCAGCCTACAGCTCTTGGAGAGGTTTAAATGGACCCAGTTTATAACCCACAGCACGTACATCTAAATTGTTAATTTTCATTATTTATTGAGCAAGTACATTGAGTTAGTGTATGAGTACATATATCTAGGAAAAGCATTGTAGGCAGATGATGGGCAAGGCCCAGGATTGGAAAAGAGGGAATGTGTAGTCTAGATCACATCTGGGAAATTGAGTAAGTCTTTTTTAACTATCGTAGGTTGCCAAAAAACACACATACAGACACATACCCTACTTTTGAACAACACTGTGATTGTTTTCCTAGTGAT
>JAJPUD010001779.1:315774-390669 GCA_023553655.1 Myrmecobius fasciatus | reverse complement strand
CACCTAGATATAATATGCTATTGTAAATGCCTTCAGATAGATTCTTCTTCCACATCCTGTATAGGCCAATAATATATGTACTGTGAAGTGTGGCTTTTTTGTTCCATGAATTTTCATTACCAAACTAAGTTGGTGAAATGATAGCTCACAAAATAATTATGCATGTTCAGCAGTTTGTCTGTAGGTTGGATCCAATGTGTCTTTTATATAAATTAGAACTATCTTAAAGCAGGGATCCTCCAAACCTACATCTTTTTTGCGTCTCACAATGTTGAGAGGGATGGCTTTTGTTAGTGTTGGGATGTTTAAGCAGCGATCCAATTTTTTACTTTCTTTCACTGAAAGACAAAATCTGGGTCCTCCAAGATATACTGATTGGTTATAACAGTAACAATTGGCCAAATCTGTTAAAAATAAAATTGTATAGGAAAAAATTAAAAGTCCTATACTTGGATTCCAAAGAGCAATTGGACAATTACAAGATGCATGTCTAAAGAAAAGTGTGAAAAAGATCAAGTGATTTTTAGCAAATGGCAAATTTATTTCATATCAGTTTAAAATATAAGATATTAAAAAGGCAAAAGGCATAGCAACCCAGATCATCACTTTGCCTTTGTCAGAACATGTGTGAAGGATTTTTCTCAGTTCTAGATCCCTCTTTTAAGGATGCTTTTAGATTCAAAGGCAGATAATCAGAATCATGAAGAGACTGGAAAACATGCCATATGAAAACCAATTGAATAAAGTAGGGATTCAGTTCAGTCACTTTTTAGTCACGTCTGATTCTTTGTGACCCCTTTTGGGGTTTTCTTGGCAGAGATACATACAGGAGTGATGTGCCATTTCCTTCTTCAGCTCATTTAACAAATGAGGAAACTGGGGCAAAAACAGAATGAAGTGACTTGCCCAGCTACTTAATGGCTGAGGTCAGATTTGAACTCACTCTAAACTCTGCACAAAGACTTATCACTGTATTCTTGAATCTTAATATCTTTAGCTATTTGCTGTCATGTGAAAGGGAAACTAAACTTACTCTTGTTGGTCCTAAAACTAGGTATAGTGGGTAGGAGAGGCAGATCTAAGATTGAGGTAAGAAAACATCTCCTAACAAATGGAGCTATACTAAAAACCTGTAAGGTCCCTTTCAACTCTGAGATTCTATGAGTGATTGTATATGATTCTATGAGTGAAACATTAAAGGCTTGAAGGAACACTTTAGACTGGGATTCTTCAGTATCATTCCTTCTGTATCATAGCTACTCAATTCTTCCTAGAAACCATATAGAAAATTAAAGACACTAGTACCTTTCCACCTCATGGTCCCACCTGACTGTCTTGCACATGGCTGTTCAAAAACACAAACTCTATCTTATCAGGGAAGGAATTTATACATGTAAGACTGAAAAAGACCCCTGTTCTTTAAAAAAAATGTAAATAATAGCCAATTTTATCAATTACTAAGAAAATCATGGAAAATTCAAAGGCATTAATTTACTTTAAAATAATATTTTAAGTCTAAGTAAAGACTTTTAGCCCCATTAAATGGAATTGTAATTTATTTGGCTTCCTTCAACCAAGAATGTTTGTTTGTTTTTTGTTTTTTGTTTTTTTCTTTCTGGGAGATGTGTCAAGAAGTTCTAGCTGTACATACCTGTTCTTCTTGCTGCTATTATCTCGAGTCACATGGCTCTTCACTTTAGGAAGTCTTAGTCCATTCTACCACTGTCTACTTTAAGAAACCCTTTCTGGGTCTCAGGATTCTGCCACTGCCTCTCTATATCTGTCATTTCTAGCTCTGCTGCCTAGTCTCTGGAGCATATTTCTTCCCATTGATAGCTATCTATCCTCTTCTCAAACAAAATGTGCTAAAAGCTGCTAAAATTTGGGTAGATTTCGAAGAGTTATAGTTACAAAATGAACATGAACAGACACAACTCCATTATTAACCAAATTAGAAGTTAAGGGGGGAAGGAAATCAAGATATATCCACCAATTTCAATATTAAACAAAAACTTTCATGAGAACAGTTGATACTATACAGGCTCCCTGAGGATCTTAAAATTCTGTCCCTCAGACTCTTACTGGTACCTCAGGGCTTCTACTGTTCATACCATTGAATTGATTTATAGCTGCAAATTGGAACACCAAATCATAGAGTGGAGCTAGTTCTGCCACAGTGATTCTAGATGCATCCTGGGAAGCCTGGGGATAAGAAAAAGGGAAATATAGATGAAATTTAATCTTAAAGGAATGGCACTGAGCTCCTAGAAGAAAGTTTTACTGAGAACTTTAATCTTCCAAAGCCCAGCTCTCATTCACATTCAGAAGAAATACATGGGAATGAAAAATTGGCTGTAAAATGAATAGCCTGCTTGAAATGATCGTTTTGTAAAGTCACTTTTCAGTAAACAGGAATTATTTTGCAACTGGAGGATGAAGCAGAGATTTAATGTGGATAAATACTAAAAAAGGAACAATTGACCATATAGTAGTTTCATCTGAACTGTCCCAAGCTCCTTGATTTGAAAATTGCAATAGAAAGCTCAGGAGATTATGCCTTCTGCTAATACTTGTCATTTAAATTCCTTAGCTAGATCAGAAATGTTGTAAGGATAGTCTGCTTTCTAAAAGATTCTTGCTTTTATGTCCAGAAAAGCTAGAGATTCTGGCAGCTGATCACTTGGCATAGTTAAATTCTTTCCTTTTAAAAAAAAATCACAAAAAGGGTCAAACTGGCCTTGGTAATTTGTTAAATCACATAACAACAATTGATTTATCAGCTTGCAACAAAGTGTACATAATATGTGAATAATATCTGCCAGTCCTGATTGCAGTAACAGGCCAGTAATAGTAAACAGGCCATCCATATTTATGCTTTATTTATGTGTTTGGTTCATCAGTAAAACATTAATAATCAGTTGATGAAATGAAGGAGAATGATTAATTTTCAGTTTTTTCAAGTCAGATGTAACAAACCTGAAACCTCAAAAAGGGATGCAAACCTGTATTCATCTTTTATAAGCTTAAAGCTGGCCAATTGGGATAAAGTTAAATATGAAAAATTATTTTAATATTATTCAGGCATTCATTTGTTTAACAAGTAGTGGTGGTTAACTTGCTTTCTCTGATCCTTATATTTCTTGATAACATTAAATTGTGCTTTCCCCTCTAAAGTTATACTATATTTATCTATGTTATAGATATTTTATATATTCCTATATGTGTACATGTTATCTCTCACCATAGAAAGTAAACTCCATAAGGGAAGAAATGATTTCATTTTTGTCTTTAAATTACTTGAACTTAGCATAGTCACTAGAACACAATAGAAGCTTAATTAAATTGTTGTCAAATGATTTATGTGTCTGCTTATCCAGTGCTTAGCACACAGTAAGTACTTTAAAAAATGACTGCCAATTTTTTTAGTGGATTTGAAAATGGGCTGAAATTGGATAGTAGGATTCCTTTATATTGTCATTTCTAAAAGTTATTTCTCTCTTTCTCTACACAGAATGTTTACATTGTTAGTTTTCCCAAGCCTGGATTTGTAGAGCTTCCACCGGTGTCACTTGATGTTGGCACAGAAATCAATCTTTCCTTCAGCACCAAAAATGAGTCTGGGATCATTCTTCTAGGAAGCGGTGGAACTAATAACTCACCAAGGAGAAAGCGCAGACAGACTGGACAGGTTTGAAAAGATAGAGCAAATAATGTTTGTACCTGTGTGTTCTTAAGTATCTTTTCTTTAAGAAAGATATGGGCAAGGCATTTTAAGTTTATTGTTTGTTTTTTTTTTTTTTTTTTGAATTTTTACACTATTCAAGAAGGAAAGTTTTACAACTTTCTTTTGCTAGTCAGTAGTAATGCCAATTTCACTTTTTACTTGAAACCAGGCTGATTTGAGGATAATCACAATAATAGCTAGTATGTATAATGTGCTTTAAGGTTTGTAAAGTGCTTTACAATAATTATCTCACTTGATTTTTACAGCAAGCCTGGGAGGTAAGTACTATTATTATCCCTATTTTACAGATGAGGAAACTGAGTCTCGGAGTAGTTAAGTGACTTGCTGAAAGTCTTATAACTAATAAGTATCCGAGGCTGGATTTGAACTCAAATCTTCCTGACTCCAGTTCCATTGGGTCTCCTAAACTATCTTTGACAATATTCATATCCACTTTGTGTATAATTTCATTTCTAATTTACATAAAAGTCTCCATTATGGGGATTTTTTTGAATTAGATAATTAAGAAGCAAGAAACAAGATGTTTTGCTTATACCAAAAGAAACATATGACTTGCAGGTGCCCACAAAAAACATGCAGTCTAGTTGCAAAAAAAATTTCTAATTTGTATTACAGTTTTTCCATACTGTGATTGTCTTCATAGCAATTTTAACATATCGTAGAAATTAAATGGAAATTTGGAGGGAGTTTTACAGAAGCTGCAGATGACAAATGAAGGCCAGTAGATAACATAGAAAAAGTTTAGAAACTCAGAAAATATATGTACAGTATTGTATAATATCAACTTAGTTTATTTTTAATGCCAAAATAATTCATATTTCTTTTCTGGTACAAAGGGAGGATTAAAAAAATTTACATGGATTTTTCAAATGGGGGGCATGCCCTAATCCCTATGATATAAAAAGGATAACTATAATCCTATTTCCACTATTCTTTCTGACCCTAATGCAAAACTAACTCTGCTGATGGAGAGGAGGTTTGATATAGAAATCTATATGGAATCTAAATCCAAGAAACTGTTGCCTCATTATCAAGGGAAGTTTAGTAAAGTTTATTAAAAGCTTCAAATACAATAAGCCACCTACATCATTTCCCAAATTTCTTTTCTTTGGGCTTGGCCTTGAGCAATTCCACTTCTATTCACAGTTAAATTATTTCACATTAAATCAGCAATGAGGTGATGCTTTCCTCCTTGATTCACCATTATAATTTATTTTCTATCATCAGCCTCCACTCGATTAGCAATATAGTGTAAAATATTAGTTTTCATAAGTACACAGGAATTTTAAAAAATTTGGTACTAAACCTGTGACTTTACTTATGGGAAACTTTCAATGAAAAAAAAAAACTCTCTCTGCCAATATGTATTAACAAACTATATTCTTTAGAGTGTCTGGAGGCCATGAGAGAGAAACTTTGAGCCTCATACAACCAGTATGTCAGAAGCATTTCTTGAAACTGGGTCATCCTAACTCAAAAGTCAGAACTGTATCCATTATATCGTGCTACTTTTCAATATTAATAATAATAATAATATACATCAATGAAGTAATGAAGATTAACACAACTTTGTAGAATAAACAATTTGAGTGCCAACTCCAAATATCTATTACTCAGTGCCAACCAAATCACTTCAAATCAACACTTGCACTGTACTTAGAAAAATATTTTCCCTTTTATTAAAAATTTCCCATAAACAATCTACAATAGCTCACTTGAAAATCAGAACTAACTTTAGAGTGATCCAATTATTTTTACATTTTAAAAATAGAGCTCACTCCTATAACACTGTCATCTAAAAACACTGCTCTCAGGGGTGAAAAAGTGAGTTTATAATAGTCAGCTTCTGTTAGTCACAGGATCTGTGCTTTTCAAATTGGCCTATTTTCAAAATATGTGTTCTTGTCCATCATATTTAACAGTGACATTGCCAACAAATTTCATAAAGATAGACTTGGGCCTTGAGCATGTTCAATTACTTGGAAGAATTTGTGGCTTGAGATAAGCAGGGTTTAGAAGAGTTTTATTTTTGTGAATTTTTTAATCAATCAGACAAAATATTTCTTAAATGATTACTATATGTTTAGCACCGTGAGCCCTTTCTTCATATGTCATGAGCAGAAGCCCAGATCTTTAGAATATTCTGTGTTCAACACAGCTATTTCCTACTGAGCCAGAGAAGGAATGATTGAGGCTATTGTGAATACATGATTCCAACTCCTCACTGATGAGAACTCTTCAGGAAACATGACTGTATCCAAACTCCCTGGGGTCTATTACCAGATACCAAAACCATATTGGTTACTATAGTAACCATGGCACGAAGAAAGCAGGCACATTTTTGGGAAGAAAAATTGTTTTCCTCCCTTCTGACTATGGAATAAAAAGTTACACATTTGTGATAACAATCTAGTCAACCAGCTAGTGTAACATACCTTCAGTTTAAAGTACTCAAAATGCCATGAGCTTGAGAGCCTGGATAAATCTTTTAAAATTCTCCCATCAATTTTACATTATTTCTACATGCAAGTATCAGGACTGAGATTTTTCTTTACAACTTGGGTTTCCTGGTCAGCTTTAAGAACAGGAAGGTGTTCACTGGCCTAGCACTTGTACCAGCAGGATTGTATTAGAAGGACCATCAGATTTGGGGCAAGATGTCTTGAAGCTTCCAATTTCAGCTCTGGATTCTAGAGCTCCAGCAAATCACTTCACCTATATGGACTTCACTGTCATTATCTTTAAAATAAAAGAATGGGGCTATACAACTCTGAGGTCCTTTCCAATTATATATCTGTGATCCTATAATGTTTTCTCTCTCAAAGACAGCCATTACCTTTAACATGGCAGCTAGATTGCACAGTGGAACAGATTCTGATTGGAATCAGTAAGATCTGAGCTTAATTCTTGCTTTAGACACCTAACAGCTGTGTGGCACTGGACAAGTCACTTAACTTCTATCAGCCTCAGTTTCCTAATCTGGAAAACAGGCATAATAATAGTGCCAACTTCAAGGAGCTGTTGTGAGATAAAACATGTAAAGTGCTTTGTGAATCTTAAAGCAAATATAATTGTTAACTATTATTACATATGTATTCTGTTACATTATATATTACTATGAATACATTATTATATTATTGCCTTGTTATTACACTGTTATAAATGAAACTATTATTATATCACTATCAGTACTATACATATATAGTGATATATATGTACTGATAGTGATATAATAATAGTTTGTGTGTGTATGTGTGTGTGTATGATATTGTTATTGTTATTATGTCCACCCCAACATATCAGTGCTCTGAATCTTAACCATTATACTACTTTTCTTACCATTGCCTGCTTTCTGGCTTTATGTAGCAAGTAAAAATGGTAGATGTGTGAGTCAAATGCTTATCTGGAAGTCTGCGATGGTATCAAGGGTAAAGATCTCTTCCCTTGGAGATAGGATCCCAGAGTGACTGCCTTTGTAGCTCTCTCCACATATATCCATGATTAAGTGCTACTTTGGATTACCATATGATCTCAACTAATCATCCTTCCCCCACCACAGGCCTATTATGCTATATTCCTGAACAAAGGCCGTCTGGAAGTACATCTCTCCACTGGAGCAAGGACCATGCGCAAGATTGTGGTCAAGCCAGAGCTAATCCCATTTCATGATGGGAGAGAACATTCCATTCATGTGGAAAGAACAAGAGGGTAACAACAGCAAAATAGTTTTTAACTGAAACCTAATGAGAGAGTCAAATGAAGTTTTTCCTTAATATGAGACTGCTTAAAACAGTTGTATATCTTTAACTGCTTTTCTTGAGCTTTTAAAAATTTAATTTTACCTCTTTTAGAACTTTTACTTCAGAGATATAAAATTGTCAATTGATTCTCAGCACGTTTAGACATTTAGGACTAAATTTATTATTTGTATGTGAGAGGCAAAAAAGGACAATGGATATCATACTGACTTCATAGTCAGGAGCGACTGTATTGAAAGTGAGCAGGTCTGAATAAATATACAACAAGAACAACAACAAAAAAATCACTCTCCCTTTCACCCTAATATAAATTAATGAATGGCTCCTTTCTTGCCAACCCAAGAAAGCTGTCTTCCTGACCTACGGATCAGTGAGTGAGCCTTGTATTTTCCCAGTATTTATTTCCTCAAAAGATTTTACACAGTTCACTTTTAACCTGTTACAAAAAAGCATTAGTATCACTTATTTCTGTTCCTTTGATAGGTTAGAGCGATAAAATCAGACTAGTCTGTTCATCAGGTAAACAACAACAAAACTAAAAATTTGAGGTACCTTTCCTAAGATTTTATTGTAAGATAGACAACCTCATTCCAGCATATTAGCAATTTCATCATTAGATTGAATATTTAGCAAGAAACTGGAAGTCAAATTTGTTATAATCAGAAAACATAAGGAAAAGACTAAGACAATTAACAGTATCAAAGCATAGAAACAGTATCAATGCATAGAAATGCAAAGCTAACCTGTAGCCTGTCTCTAATTCATTCAGTATATATCATTAAATTTCCTAGATAATATATATAATGTAAAGAACCAGCCATTCTCTTCAAGCTTTCCCTCTAATAAGGAAGCATGATGTGTACATGAAGAACTGTAATACAAGGTAAATGATGATCAATGCCAGGAGGGCAAAGCAAATTTCTAAGAAAGTTTAGAAAAGGGAGTGCTCACTTCCCACAAGAGAGTAAGGGGAATAGAAGAGGGGGGAAACTAAAGCATGGTTTTATGGGCCAGGTGACAAATGAGTTATACCTTGCAGAAAGGATGGGAATTAAGGCAACTGAAAATGGGAGAAAGTAGAAAGCATTTCAGACAAGAAGCTACATGAGTTAGAAATAAAGGCAAGGTTGATATAAATTCCTTGGAAGAATGGACAATGTCTTATTTATCTTTGTTTAACCTTTATAGATTGGCATGGATATTTTTTTTCTTCTAATAGCTACTAGATAAATGTTTGTGAAGTAAAGATTTAAGATTACACAAGTTGCCTTGTTTAAATTTCTTATATAACTATAAATGATCCATCCAATCAGGATAAGCTAACCATCCCAATGATTTGATACATAACAATGAAATGGAGGGAAAAGTATAGATTGGAAATCAGATCTAGGTTTGAATTTATTGCCTGGTATTGAATTTATTGTATTTATTAAATAATCTGGGACAGATTATTTAATTTTTCTGAGCCTCAGTTTTCTTTTCTATATGATGAAGAGGTTGGATTAATTTCTAAAATTTTTCAGTTTTAAATCTTATCAGTTTCTTCCAACTACTATAGTCTAAAATTCATACATAAATACATTAAAGAGAAATTTCACATCTTAAGTTTCTTGAAGACTTAAACCTTTCTTCTCTCCCTGGCATCTACCAAAGGTGCTTAATATATGTTTTTCAGCTTGTCTAAATCTTTAAAAATGCTTTGTTGTTTATCCACTGTGCCACCTAGCTGCCCAGAAATACTTTAGAAGACCAAAAGGGGTCTGTTTAAATAGATTTTTAAGCCCTGGGTCTGATTTTTAGGTTCAGTTCTCACAGAAAGAAAATGAAGGGAAAAAACTAATGACCACAAGCATAAAAACAATCTTGGAACTTGCTGTTCTCAAAATGTTTTAGTAAACAAATTTTCAAAAATTTTCTTCTTTAGTGCAGATCTGTGATTTCATTGGTAGGGAAATCCTCATGAGGAAACTGCATCTACAATACAGATTGACTCCTGGGGCTCTTGGAGGTCAAGTGACTTACTCAGCATCACCCAGATTTTGTGTCATAAGCAGGACTTTAAATCTAGGCCTTTGCTACATGTTGAAGCAATCTCTGTCCCTCTCCCTCTCCCTCTTTCTCTCTCTCTTTCTCTGTCTCTGTCTCTCTGTCTTTGTCTCTCTCTCTCTCTGTGTTTTTGTGTGTCTCTCTGTGTCTCTGTGTTTGTGTATCTCTGTGTGTGTGTCTCTCTCTGTCTCTGTCTCTCTGTCTCTCTCTCTCTCTGTCTCTCTCTGTCTCTCTCTCTCTCTCACACACATACACACACGCATACACACACATTATGCCATGCTCTTTCTCTCTAAGAAGTAATCACTGAACATCTCAGGCCACACTGAATCCCCCAAAGCCAAGTTCCTGCACTGTGCTGCTGTCCTCTACACCGGTGTTTTTGAAAGAAGGGGATTTATTGAATCTAACCTCCCAGCTGTAAACCATCAATGCAACTTTTATTAGATTAAGCACAGTGTACATTGAAAGCTCTTCACTCAGTTAATTGTCCATATAAACAAACAGTTTTGTTGTTCACAGATCATTATCTGGTAGTGTAGTAGTGGACACATCAATGTATAGTCACTGAACTTAGTGCTAAAATTAAAACACATTTTCTGCCATATTATCTCAAAAAGCACATGCAGATCAAAAAAAATGATGAACAACCAACATCTCATTATTTGGACTCTAGAAGAGAAACTGAGAATAGCTGTTCCCATATTAGAATCAAGAACAAAATGACCAGATAATTTCATATTTTCTTGTATATATGTGAGAGATGTGAGAATCCATTATTTAGTGACATATTTTTATTCTCTTTCCTCTATTCAAAAATCTCCATTAGAAGTAAATCAGGGCTCTGGAATACCCCCTCTGTAATTATATCACTTTTCTGTAATCCCAGAAACCCCCTGAACTTGGAGTAGGAGATGCCTCACTTTCCTGGAGGAGACTCACTGGCCCCATAAAGGCCATTTTTCCACATCCCTGGCACTTCTTCTAGAGGAGGAAGAAGGCTCTTGTCACTTCTTTCTTGTCCTTCTGTCTTCCATTTTCCCCATCCATCTTTCCATTCATCCCCATTGATTCTCATTTCCCTCTCCATTCTTCTCAACATTCAATCTACGGCAGCCTCGTCAACAAAATTGTTTTTCAAGAGAGTTTAGGATAGGGTGGAGAAGGAGGGAAGAGAAGAAAGGAGATACAGTAACAAAATTCTCTTCTAAAGAAAAGGAAGGCCAGTCCTTGCTACTCTCCTACAAATGTTGTACTCAAGGTAATGCATAAATTAATCAGCCCTTGTGGATGCTCCTTCTCTTCCTGCCCCTTTCCTCTCCTCCCTAACCCCTCCCCACCCACAACTCAAGTACAAATTGTCCATATAAATGCAAGGAGGAATTTGGTTCTACAATTCCTTGACTCTAAAACCTAATCAAACAAGCACCTACTATGTGCTGAAAAATGTGCTAGGTTTAGGGTATACAAGAATAAAGGTAAAACAATCCCTATTCTCCAGAGATTTACAGTCTAAAAGGGAGAGATGTGAGAAGACAGACACAGAGACAGACAGAGATGACAGACAGACAGAGACAGAGAGGCAGAAGAGGGGAGAGGGAGAGGGAGAAAAAGGAGAGGGAAAGGGAAAGGGAGAGATAAAGACAGAGACAGAGAGAAAGAGACACATATAGAGAGAAAAGGAGAGACAGAGACAGAGAGGGAGAGAAACAGAGAGAAAAAAGAAACAGGAAGAACAAAAGGACAGAGACAGAGATAAACCAAGAGACAGAGAGAGGCACAGAAAAAGAAGCAGAGAGAGAAAGAAAGAGGGGGGAGCAGAGAGAGACGGAGACAGAGAAAGGCACTGAAATTGGCACAAAGAGAGAAAGGTAGAGAGAGAGAGAAGCAGAGATAAAGAAGGGCAGAGAGAAAGAGAGACAAAAAATGAAAGAGACAGAGGGAGGGAAACAGAGAAAAGGAGACAGAAAAAAGACAGAGACAGAGAGACACAGAAAAAGAAGCAGAGAGAGAGAAAGGGAGGGGGGCACAGAGAGAGAGAGAGACAAAGACAAACAGAAACAGAGAGACAGACATAGACAAAGAGAAAAGGAGGGAGGGAACAAGGGAGACAGAGAGGGAGAGGAGGAGGGAGACAGAGAGGAAAAGAGAAGAGGATAAGGGGAAGGAAAGGAAGAAAGAGAAAGAGAAGAAGGGAGAGGGAGAGAAAGAGGAAATGGAGAGAGAGAGAGAGAGGTGGAGGAAGAGTGAGAGGGAGACAAAGAAAAAAAGGAAAGGAAGAGGGGGAGGGAGAGGAAGGGGGAAGGAAAAGGAGAGGAAGAGGTGGAGGGAGAGGGAGAGATATGTTTAGATGCTAGGTTGGAGTGGGGAAAAGGAACAGCCCTTCTTGAAATACTCTCAGCTTTGCTACATCTTTCCTATTTGTCTTTCTAATGGCAAGGTGGGCTGCTTTGTTCCAACACTAATGATGGTGCTTCATGTGATTCTCAGAAAGGGTCAGTACATAGAAAAGCATCTAGGGGCTAGAGGGGCTTTGTTGAGACCTCACCATAAGCTCAGAGCCCTGTAGTCAGCAACTCTTCGGTTTTTTGCCATCGCTACTTCCCCTAGACCTTATCCCTTGGATTTGGAAAAGGATACTTAAGAATGAAGTCTAAAGAATAATTTAGAAAGTTTGCTACTAAGTTAAGAAAAATAAACTATTTCCTGACAATGCCACAAAATATGAATTTCAGCATCATGTTACCAATCCAAAATACATAAGACCATATGGACAAAATTCATGAAAAACCAGTCTCATTTTATTTTAACACCAAGCAGAATGTTTTATCCCTACCCTCTTATCTTTTCGAAGCCTTCCACCTTAGAGCACATATGGTTTTAGGAACTACATGAGTCATTCTCCATAAACTGAAACTGCTAATCTTTGTTTCTGCTTTTTCTTTTTAATCTTGGACAAGAGAGGTAACTTCTTTTTTTATTTGAAACTAAATCAAGTAGTCAATGGAAATGCCTTTATTAAGTTCCTAGTAGGGACTAGGCACTATGTTTAGATGCTAGGAATGC
This sequence comes from Myrmecobius fasciatus, assembly GCA_023553655.1. Taxonomy (NCBI): domain Eukaryota; kingdom Metazoa; phylum Chordata; class Mammalia; order Dasyuromorphia; family Myrmecobiidae; genus Myrmecobius; species Myrmecobius fasciatus. Next base: position 378,054 of record JAJPUD010001779.1, on the reverse strand, counting down.
AAAGACAAAAGTGAAATAGTCCCTACCTCCCCTCAGAGTGCTTACATACTTTCAGGAGACATAACAGATAGACTTACATGAGATTAGAGAGATAGACAAAATACACAAAAGACATACAAAGTGATGTAAAAAGGAACTAGCATCTTGGGGTAAGGATGGGAATGCAGTGAAGAAAGGTTTCATATAGAAGGTTATGATTCAGCTAAGTTTTAAATGAACCTAGGAATTTTAAGAGGCAAAGGTAAGGAGGGAGTTCATTCCTAGTGATAGAGAACATGTATAGAAAGAAGGGAGATGATGTCACATCAGTAAGGAATAATAAGGAGGTTGGCTTGGCTCTCTGAAGGGTAATTGTTTGAAATGAGTCTTGAAAATTATACAAAGTAATACAAAGTAACGGGAAAAGGAACATCAGAATCTAGGTTGGAGGAGAATCAGGAAAAGTTCTTACAAAATCATTGGATTAAAAATCTTCACTGATACTTACAACTAGGATCAGTGCTAAAATTCCCAAGACTGATGTCTCTCAATATTTTGTTCCCATGCATTTCCAAATCTAAGCTGTCTATATAGAAATGTCAAAAGCATCTGAGGAACTTAAAACTTCCATGTTATTAAAGAGTCAAGCTACTACTTAACCCTCCTACTGTTCTAGACAGGCTACCTCAGCAATAAGTAGTGTCAAGTCACACTAAATAACTCAAATAGAAAATGTCCATTTAGACAAGTAGGTCAACTAACTAGTTTGACTCATGACTTTCTTTCCTATGGCTTTCTCTGGAATCATAGAATTGGGTTAAAAACCAATACTATAACTTTGGAAGTTTTCTGCTTATTTTGGAACTTAGAGAAGGGAAGAGTATGACTTGGGGTTTGCAATCCAAGCATTTCTTCCTCAAGCTCTCCAAACACACCCATTCTGTAAATTGTGGTTACTGGATATTATTGGTACCACAATTCCCTTCTGACATCATTTTATTTTTCACATTAGCCAACTCAGGACCTGACTGAGTGGTATAATCTATAGAGTTCATCCTCTAGATTTCCCAGATTTACTACTACCTAGAACCCCTTTGGGCTAAAAATCACATTTTCTCCTTAAACCCAGATTACCCATAACAGTTCACAAAACTCTTAAATTTTAAGGAGAGGATTAATAAAATAAATGAATAAGTAAATAAGGACTTTAGAAGGAACCTATGAGATTAAGTGACTAATCAAACATTACAAAAAAAGTTTCACTATAATCTTCTGAGTTACTTCTTTTCCTAAGCACTTAAGTAACAGATATTAAGTGAGGATATAAAAGGGTATTGTGGCATCTGAGGTAGCCAGTAACCCTAATCCACACATCAAGTTTTAGAAACTTGAGGAATTGGTATTTGGATTGTAATTTCAAATCATGCTTTCTCTTTGGCAAGCCATGTTCCTGAGTTTCAACCCTATGGAATCTACTTCTGTTCCCAATTAGGAGCACAAGAATCTGGTGCCTAGACAGTTTCTTCCCCTGTTACAGCCCTTTCATAGAACTATGCATGCTATAACAACTGATCTGAGGACAAGAACCCCTTTTTATAAGACTAGGACATTTCACCAGTAATAGTTGCAAAATCAAAATTATCCTGCCTTCATTTTATAAGACAATATGGTACATTAGAAAGGATATTGACTCAGAAATCAGACAATAATCATCAATGAGTAAACATTTATTAAAAACCTACTTTGTGTTAGACATGGTGCTAAGTACTTGGTATACAGAAAGAGACAAAAAGTCTCTCCCCTCAAAGAGCTTACAATCCTCCTCTAATATCTACTATATACATAATCTTGGACAAAGTTAAACTCCCTGGCCACCAATTTTTTCACCTGTAAAATCAAAAGCTTGGTCTTAGATGGCTTCTGTGGTCCCCTTCAGTTCTAAATCAATGATCCTAAGTATTGCACAATAAAATACTTTTTTTCTTAAGCAAACACTTTCATTATAGAAAAACAAAAACATAAGCAAGTTTTAGTGACTTAGCCAGTAGAATATCATGGAGGCAAAGACATGAATCCTTTCTATAACCTTCCTGAGAAGCAATCATCTACCTTTCATTTAAAAGAGTTCTGTAACAGGTTTACTATCTTGGTTTTTGAACAGTTGTGATTACCAGAATGAAATCTGAAATAGAATGTTGACTTCAGGAAAGAGCAAGGTGACCAGTTTGGATAAAATGGAGAATGCATGAAGGGGAAACCATAAGAATTAAGTCTGAAAAGCTAGGCTGAAGTGAAGCAATGAAAAAGAATCTTGGAAAGAGCTTATATTTTATATTCTAGAGGCAATAAGAAGTCTTGGCCTCTTGAACAAAGTGGTGACATGGTTAGAACTGCTTAAGGATAATTATTTTGACAAGAAGGGAGACATTGCAAACAGGGAAACAAATTAGAAGGCAAATGAAGTTAGTTCAGGCAAGAGGAGATGGGGCCCTGAACTAGGGTAGTGGAGAGAAAGGAATAGATGCAGGAGACTTTACTAAGATAAAAGTGATTTGACTTAACTAACTGGATATGAAGGACGAGGGAGAGTAAAGAATTGATAATAATGCCAAAGTTGCAAACCTTGATGTCAGAATTTTTTACAGAGAAAGGGAATTTTAGAGAAAGGATATTGAACATTAAAAGAGTTTAAAATTTAATTGTTCAAAATCTATTAAGCACTGTGAAAATGGAATGGTTAATAACTTTACCAGTCACCTTGATTTGCTTAAGCTCCTTTACTATCCAGAAGAGGCCAGATGGACCTAGAAAATAGAACCAGATCAGCAAGAGATAAAACTGAGCCTTCTTTAAGTTGGGTGTATCAAAAGTTCCTTGAAATATTGGTACACTGAACCCAGAACTTTCCTTACTACTCCAAATTACCAACTCAGATTGATTCATGTCAACTCCCAGTTCTGAAAAACAACAGAAGACTAAGAATGACCTGATACAGTTTCTACCCAAAACCACCCACACCTCCCTCCCCACCTCCACTGAGATATTTTTCTTTGTAACTCCTGCTGCCTATGGCCACCTTGAACTCATTTCTAACTGTGCTCCCATATAGATATGTCCTCCTACTTAAAACGACTAAACCCACAGATACAACCTGTTTGCCTTTCTTATACCAAACTTTGGGAAAAGGTGAAGGGAGAAAAAAAAAAGATTGACAGTACCTACTATGTGTAAGGCATTGGAAATACAACAATCAAAAAAAAGATGGTTGGGGATAGGGGCAGAAAGATGAATTCCATTTTTAGCATATTGAGCTTGAGGTGTCTATAGGATGGGGGTATCCAAAAATCAATTAATAATATAGGACTAAATACAGAAGAAAGAGTGGAGCCAAGTATATAGATATGGGAATTCATGGGTTTTACAGATTTAAAAATGGAAGAGACTTTATAGTCTCTTCACCTCAGTGATTTGGACCCTCCTATTAAAGTGAGAAAACATTGGAAGAGAGAGGAGGAGAAGTAAGAAAAAGAAAAAATAGGAGGAGGAGGAGAAAACAATGAAGTGGCAATGACTACAACCTACCTACCTAGTACAGAGCCTTAGGAAATGTTCACTGTTAGGAATCAGGGGGCCATAATCCAAATACCAAATAATCAATATAAGATCTGTTGAACAAATAAATGCTAAAGTACAAAAGAATAGACTTTTGTCTAGATACTCCTGTACAAAAGGGCTAAAATGGAAATTCAAGAACAGTGTAAGAATGGAAAACAAGAAATAAGTCTTAAAATTCTTTAAAAAAAAATATCAAGACCTTTACTAAAGTCAATTGCTATGCCTAGGTAGGTTTGATGAGATTCACAAAAGTATTTTTGAATGGGAATGCCATTTTCTTCTATATCTGACAAAAATAAAATAGAGACTATAAGTGCATCCATAAGTAAGAAATAGAAACTTATCTCCTTGGCTAATCCTTAGTGGTACAACTCTGATAAATATTTTGTTATAGTATTCAATGTGGTCAGCTGAAAATAAGGTGCTTCATTAAAAGCTTTTAGTCAGAAAAAGGGAAATTGTTTAATCATGACTCACAGCCTTTGTTTTCCTTGAATTAATGAAAAAATCTCTTGGCAAGAATTTTCCTACTACAATTTATGTAACAACAAGCTTCATTTCAGAGTCCAATGGAAAATGAATACATAATGCTTTCTTCTATTGTTTCCACACAACTTCATTTTTACACTTTGAAAAACAGCTGAACAATGAACATTTGTATTGGTCATGTTTTCAACATTATGTATTAGCTTTATACTTAAGACACTTTTGATTTTCTGTTTCTCTTAACCTCATTGCCCAGATATAGAAGCTATTCAGTGACTCTCCAAAATAATTCAACTCACAATACATTTCCTTCATTATTAATGTCATCATAGTAGAGACTGGAAGTGACTTCATGTTTCTCATTTTATATATAAGGAAGTCAAGGCCCAGGGAAGTTAAATGATTTTTTCCCAGATGACCCAGGTAGAAAATGTTAGAAATAAGAATTAAACCTATATCCTTTGACTCCAGAGTCAATGCTCTTACTAATGCACATTTTTCACATTACCCTCCCCTAAACAAAAGAAGTCTATATTCTACCCAGATTTTCCATCCCATATTTTTTGTCCTACATATAAAACAGAGTTTTCCGTAACCTCATTACTTTCTTTAATCTCTCCCAATAATGAACCTCTATGCCTGTCTGTCCTTCCTCTTTGAGAGCAGTGGTCCTATGGTTCCATCCTATCTCATTCTAATATAAAGGGGGAAAATACATTTAACCATTTTTATAGTTACAATTCTTTATTGTCTCTGTAATCCTTATGTCTGCTGATGTTTTTGGTAAATGCATGAATTACCTCTGTATCTGTAATGTGTTTTTATCTCATGGAAATCAATTAAGAAAAGTCAATGAGTATACACTACAAAAAGTCATTGAAGATGGTAAATTAACAATAATGTTCCTTCCTCACCCTCTGTGCTCACACACAGACAAATGACCCCTGAAATCCATTGTAAAATTTACAGTATATATTTGCTGTATTATGTATTCATGCAACCTAAGCGCTCTAGAGTGCTGTTTGTCCCATAGCAAGAAGATAATAGCTAGCCAAACCAAGAAATAAAAAAGAAAGCCAAATGTGACCCCATGCTGCTATAAACCCACTGAGCCCTGTAAGATTAGACATTATTTCACAGTAGAAAAGTCTAGGGTCTCACCATGGCAGTATTATCAGGCTGCAGACCACAACTGTCATCTCAACCAGAGAATAATAATTCTGCAACATTACTGTCTGGCCTTGTTGAGTTTTTTAGGGAAACTTAATGAAGGAGGAAAATAAGGAGATCCTGAGAGACAATAACATTTGCTTAATGCTCCTAATCATCCTATTTCAGATCATTGATGGCTACAGTGGGTGTGAGCAAAGCAATGGTCATAAACAGTAAATTTCCAAACCTCATGTATTTTTTATTTGTATTTTTGACTTTTAATCAGCATGTTTACTGTTCAAGTGGATGAAGACAGAAAGCATATGCAGAACCTGACAGTGGAACAAACTATTACCATTAAAAAACTCTTTGTAGGAGGCTCTCCATTGCTATACCAACCTCTGCCACTCAGAACCATACCTCCTTTTGAAGGCTGTATATGGAATCTTGTTATTAATTCCATGTAAGTAAACCTCCATTCTCTAATTTGTATCAAGATCATTATAACTACTGTAATATGATCATTTGCAATGTAACTGGTGAAATCAAAGAAGAGAAGGAAACATACACATATGTGATAATATTTTTATAAATATCATATATTTATGTAATATATATAAATTTTCCCCACGTGGCATACATGGGGCATATACATGGCAGGAATTGTCATAGATGGCATAAATGATTAGCAACCATTTCCTTTTTCTTTTTATTGAAACTTTATTTTCAAAACATATGCAAGGATAATTTTTCACCATTGACCCTTGTAAAACCTTGTGTTTCAATTTCTCCCCTTCCTCCTACCCCCTCCTCTAGATGGCAAGTAATCCAATATATGTTTAAACATGGTAAAAAAAAATGCATGTAAATCCAATATAGGCATACATATTTATACAATTATCTTGAGCAGCCATTTCTAAACCATTCTATCTTTGGCCATTCTCCCCATTTGCCACCTCCCACCTGAACTTGAACTCTGACCCAGGGACCTTGACAAGTGGTCATTTTATCTTACATAAAACAAGTCAATGTTTTTTCCTTTATTTTTTAAACATGTCATCTGCACTCTGTGCATCTTCTTCATCCTCCCCCCCTCTGAAACAAGGACTCTGTCCCTGGATTCCTGACTCTGATAACTGAACTATTGCTCTTATCTTGTGCAGAGCCAAGCAAGCACAGTTTCCAAATCCTGCTGTTTCTGGCTTCCCTTTTATATTGTCTTATTTCCTATAAGATGCCCTTTGCAGTATAGCCACCCTTGCTTGCCTATATTTATTTCTCCAGGGCTTAGTGCAGTTTTTGACACATACTAAGTGTTCAATAATTTTTTTATTTATTCATTCAATTTTGCCTTTTATGGGTGAAATAAATTGATGCCAGGCACAAATACACTTTGGGAAACAGATAAGGAGAAACTTAAAAACACTGAAGTCAAATTCAGATATACTGATAAGCAGTAACTGGAGTGACCAATATGTGAGGGAGCAAGACAAACAAATTGTGATATAAATCTTGTCATTTCCTTGTATCCCTTTAGCCCAATGGACTTTGCTCAACCTGTGTCCTTCAAAAATGCAGACATTGGTCGCTGTATAGATCACAAACCTGGTGAAGGAGAGGTTGAAGTTATTCCAGACCAAATAGTGTTCCCAACTGATTCTGGCCTTGAAGAAGATAAAGAGATTACACCAGCCTTTCCGAAATTCCCCTCTCCACCACCTACACCTATTCTTGCTCATGTAAGTCTTTATACTCACTCAAGCATCAAGATGGAAACAATGGCATTATTACTAGAGAAGAATAATAGGTGCCTCTGAAATACTATTATTTAACTCTACTTACCTTTTGAACCAATCATTTCTCTTAAGAAATGTAGATGAATTGGACTATATTACATTTTCAGACTATACATGTTAATATTTCTTTTCCCCTAAATAAGATTGTGGCACCTTGAAATAGGAATAATCTTTCACTAAACTTCTTCCAAATCATTCATTCCATAAACTCAATCCATAAAAGTTGATATAAGAGTTAGGCAGACCTAAAAGACTACTGCCTGTTGAAAAACAGCACTATCAACAATTGGAACAATAATGATGATGAGGATAGCTACCACTTATTGAGCACTTTAAGGTTTTTGATAAAAAAAACACTTTACAAATGCAATTTGATCTTCACAATAATCCTGGGAGGTAGGTGCTTTTTCTATCTCCATTTTATAGTTGAGGAAATGAGGCTGAGAAAGGTTAAAGTGACTTGCCTAGGATCACACAGATACTAAGTTCTGAGACAGTTTTGAATCTCAGAAAAAAAGTCATTTTTCTCCAGTTTCAGCAATCACTATTTTAAAAGCACCTATTCTGTGTGAGATCCTGGGCTAGGCAATGGGAATATAAAGAGAAGAAAAGGGGGGGGTAGGGAAAGGGGAAAAGGAGGGAAAGAGGGAGGGAGGGAGGGAGAAAGGAACAAAGGAAGGAAGGAAGGAAGGAAGGAAGGAAGGAAGGAAGGAAGGAAGGAAGGAAGGAAGGAAGGAAGGAAGGAAGGAATGAAGGAAGGAAGGAAGGAAGGAAGGAAGGAAGGAAGGAAGGAAGGAAGGAAGGGAGTAAAAAAGACAGTACCAGAGGTTAGGAAACATATTCAATGGGAATGACATGATATGCATAGAAATATGTGGATACACTGGTTTCTCTATCTGTTCTACTTCTGCCCTCTGGAGCATTAAAATCAAATCTCTCTTCTACCATGACAACCCTTCAGAAGTTTAAAGACAGTTATTATATCCTCTCTAAAATGACTTTTTGAATCTATCTTCTTGACCACAAGTTTTCAAAAATCACTTTAAATGGTTTCTTGAGAACACTTACAAAGTCTTCCATTTTAATGCCCTAGGATGTAATTTCTATAGATGTAGAGATAAAATCTCTTTCAGAGTCAGTATAGTACACCCTTTTGTTGTTGTTAGTTGTATCTGACTTAGTGAACCCGTTTGGGGTTTTCTTGGCAAAGATACTGGAGTAATTTGCCATTTCTTTCTCTAGCTCATTTTATAAATGAGGAACTGAGGCAAATGGGCTTACGTGATTTGCTCAGGATCACAGAACTAGTCAGTGTCTGAGGCCAGATTTCAACTCAGGAAGATGAGTCTTCCTGCCTTCAAGCCCATTTCTCTATCCACTGTACCACCTAGCTGCCCCAGTATATCTTAATATTAACGATTTGTAAAGTGTTTAGCATAATGCCTAACATGTACCCTCCCTTCTCTTTCCTTCCCACTCCTGTTGGATGGAGAAGTGTGCTTAGTGAGGAAGAAAGTAAGAATCAAATGGTTCTATTTTCACTTTACAATCTGTTAGCATGATGTCAATTCATCGTTGAAAAATGGAGTTGGCAAAAGAAAGGACCTTGGCATCCATCCAACTCAAACCCTTCATTTTACAGATGAGGTAATTGAGGCCCTGAAGATGCAGTACTCTCCCAAGGTGAAAAGGACAGTAAGCAACAGAATTGGAATTTTAACATAAGACCTTTGATCCCAAATCCAGCATAGTAGAAAAATTACCCTATCCAATAAAAAGTCCAATCAGAAAACCTTTTGTCTAGTCATTGCCTAAGAAAGGGGAAACTATTAATATAGATATCTCCTTTCCTTGTTAATCTTCTTATTCTGAACATAGCAAGAAAAGAAAGCCATTTCATTAACTGGGACATTTTTTTAAGCTTCTCTTGTCTTTTTTTTTTTTTCTTTCCTTTTTTGTCCTTGTTCAGCCTTTTCCGCCTGTAGCTCTTTATGTACAAATCTGAGCTCATTAAAGCATTCTGTTTGACTTCCACTGGTTTACTTAGGTCATAGAACTTGAAACTGGAAGAAATCTTAGAGTATCTAGTCCAATTTTGCATATGAGGAAATCGGGGCTTTGAAGAATTAAATGATTTGGCCGAGTTAAATAAGCAGTAACAGCAATGATATTTAAACCTAGACTCTCTAACTCCAAATTGAATATTTTTTTCTGGAACATCATCAATGTTATCCCTTTTTCTTCCTTGAGAATATTATTCTTTTATTCCTTCAGAGGCAACTGGGTTGCGGTTGATAAGAATTCTAGATTAAAATAGCAAACCTCAGATCAAGAAAATCTGAGTTTAAATTCAGCCACAGATATTTACTAGCTTTGTGTTAAGTGAGTAAGTCACTTAACTTATATTTGCCTCAGTTTCCTCAACTCTAAAATGTAAATAATAATGGGAGCTACTTTGCAAGGTTTTGTGAATCTCAAATAAGATAATATTTTTAAAAGAACTCTTAACATAATGCCTGGCACATAGTATACAATATAATATAAATTTATGATATGATATATAAATAGGATATAATATAAACATATATTCCTTTGTTTTTTCTCTCTTAGAAGCAGCTCTTGCATAATGGTTAATGGGTAGTCTCAGAGTTAGGAAGAGATTTGGGTTTGTGCCCTACCTCTGACTCGTACAAATGCCTCTTAAAAGGCATTTAACCTCCTAGTTCTCTAGGACCATTCTGCACTTCCTAAAATATCATCAATACTTGACAAATGCTTATTGATATGTCATATTCAGAGATGTTTTGGAACTAGCTCATACCAGCTTATGAAAACTGATTGTTAAATTTTCAGTGTTAGCATTTACACCTTAAAAATCACAAAATACTACAAATCAGAGTTGATTTTTTTTTTTTTGCTATGATGATTACCTAGATTTAAAGTGATGGGGGAGATGAAAATAATGAATATTAAATTTAGAAGCCACTCATCCCCAAATGTGGGAATAGCAAAATTATGATTATAATATATGTTTGACTTGTATACCTATTTTATATCTATTGGGTAAAACTTTCTTGGATGAAAATGCATCACGAATGGAAAAAGTTTAAGAAGCCTTGCTCTAGTAAACCCAGTAAGTTCTATTAATTAATTAATAAGGACTGTGTTGTATAAACTTATTATCTCTAGCAGTACTCCCTATATTTTGGGGTGAACCAAACCTGCAATTTCAGATATTAGTGCAGGTAAATACCTGCTTTCCAATTTAAAGTCTTGGAAAATCATCTAGAGGACTGGGATTTTAAGTCCTAAATCACAGAGCAATGTCAGAGGCAGGAATAAAATTTGAGTCTTCGTCTTTCTAAGACTGGTTATCTAACCAGTAATCTAATCATTACACCATAATATATAACTCTATACAGTCTTCATCAGTATTGTTATCATCATCGTATCTAGCATTTTATTTTGATACATATACATACATACATATATATGGGATTTGAGGTTTGGGGGGTGGTAAGGCAATTAGGATTAAGTTATTTGGCTAGGATCACAAAGCTAGGAATCATTAAGTGTCTGACGTTAGATTTGAACTCAGGTCCTCCTGACTCAAGGGTCAGTGTCATCTATCCACTGTATCATCTAATTGCCACAAATATGTTTGTGGAGAGAGACAGGCAGATGTTCTCTCACTTGATCCTCAAGTGAGCGCTTACACTGTGAGGTAGGCACTATTAAAATTATCTCCATGTTATAGAAGAGAAAACAGGCTCATAAATGAGGAATTAAACTCAACAAATATGGGCAACCAATTCTTCTTTGTTAGATAGAATTAAATCCAGAAAAGTAGTATCTCATATGGTTTTAAATTAAGAACATATATAATACAACCTATTTGTAAATTGGATTCTCTATAAATATATGGACTTGAGGTTCAGCTGGTAAGACCTACACTCTCTATATGTGTGTATGTATTCAAAATATATATATATTTAAATTATGAATATATATATAGCACAACCTATTTTTAAGTTGGGGACTACATATATATATATGTGTGTGTATGTATGTATGTATATATATATGTGTGTGTGTGTATATAGATATATAGATATATGAACTTGAGGTCCAACTAGTGTATATATTTGTGTATGTATATATGTGTGTATGTATATATGTGTATATATGTGTATTATATATATGAATATATACATATATGAACTTGAGGTCCAGCTGGTGGATATATAGACATAAATATAAATGAACTTGAGGTCAAGCTAGTATGTTTATATGTGTGTGTACATATATATATATAAACTTGAAGTCTAGTTAGTGTGTTTATGTGTGTGTGTGTGTCTATGTGTGCATGAACTTGAGGTTCAGCTGGTGGATATAGATATAGATATAGACAGATATAGATGAACTTGAAGTTCAGCTAGTATGTGTGTATGTGTGTATAGATATGAACTTGAGATCCAGCTGGTAAGACCTTTTCCTCAGAAAGTATCCCTCTAATCACTTGCATCAACTAATCATTGCAGCAGCTACTTCTTCTCTGCACCCCTCTTGCTGTCCCCCAAAATATAAAACAGTTTTGCTGTTTGGATTCACCATATTCTAAGGATAACTCTATGCCAAAGCATATACACAGGCTCAAGAACCTCTAGAAACAGCCCTACCCTATTCAAAGGATTACAATATCATTTCCCAGACAGACTCAACCACAGAACAATCTGTTAGCAGAACTCACAAAAGCTAGTCTGAGAGACCTGATCATATAGAGTACCCCTGGGATAAAGGAGAATTGAGAAAGTTTGAAGCAAAATAGAGGAAATTAAGTCTGTTTTCATACTGAAAAGATTGCTTCACTAAGTGTTTTCAAAACATTCATGTTTTCAGATTTAATATTTCAAGTGGAAACCAGCACTAGCAGCAATATTTTCTCATAAAACCTCTACTTTTATCAGAGGAAAGACCAAGATTCTGAGAAATCCAGTTTAAAAACTCTCTGATTATAATCAAATACCCCCAAAAGGGCACTTTTGATTCTTGGATACAGAAGCAGTACTATATTCTGACTTTCAAACTCCTGGGATATTTTGGGGGAAGAGAGGGTAAGACATTTTGTCTGATGGTAACTAGTCCTCTTGAAGTATGCATTGTATTTGTACCAAGTGTTTGTTTATGGCTTGCTTTGCTCGAGTGGGTTTACATGCCCAGAAAGTTGAACTTTTAACCTCAGTCAAGAGGCTGAAATGTGAAAGCTGGGAGAGTAGGATTGAGCTGAGTATATTAAAAATATCATTGTATTGGGTAGCCATGAAAGCTATTTCTCTGTCGGGACTGATGCTGCTGTTTTAAAAGCTAGTAAGCATTTTCCTGAACAAAGAACAAATATTTCTAGACATTGATGAGTATTTAAAAGCAAAATGGGGCATAGACACAGTACTTCAAGATGTTCTATTTTATTCTGTCTAATGTTCCAACTGTATAAAGAAGACTTTACTGCATCTATAATTTCTAACAGCTCATGGACAGGGAACTAGCCATACTTTAATTTGCCACTAAACAATAAGGAAGTCATAACTCTAAAATACTAAAAGTAATGTTATGAAAAGCACCCAAATGCTAAATATCAGCATTTGATCATTTATTTATTGGAGGATGTTATAAAGGAACATATCGCTTGCTATGAAGATTTTTATCGCAAATCAATAGGCAAATTTAAGAAATCTTGAAAGGAGAAAATGATAGGTTTTTCCTACATTTTAACAGTTGGACATAATAATGACAAGCCAAGGATACATCTTGTTCAAGTAGGGTTTAAAGAATGAAACTCATATCTAGCTTGTTATTCTGCACCCCAGATGTTCCCAAGAAATGCTTGCTAACTAACTAAATGCTAGACAGAGATCAAAAATTCATTTCACTGGGGTCATCCATCCACCAGGAGGGGAAATGATGATTTCTTCTTACTGACCTGAAATGATGAGAATGTGCCCTGAGGGTGAAAAGTTACTCCTTCCATTATCTATCAATGGCTCTGACTACTTCAGTAAACAATTCCCCAGAACAGCATTCTTTGCCTCTGTCCTGTTCTGCTGGGCCATCTAAAACACCCAGGGTTAGTCACTTTGCCATATTTACAAGTAGCTATACAGTGGAATTCTTGACTTGCATCTTACAGGATGAGGCAACTAAACAGTAAACATAGTGTTCTGATTTTTTTTTTATTGTTTTTTCCCCTTACATTAGCAGCACTTTTGAGTTATGACCACAAGGTGGCAGAATTGTAACATGTTGAAATTGATTTGCAGGTTTGTAACAAGGTACAGTTGCAATAGGGGGTTTTAAAAGTCCCTGCTTTTGAAACAAATTAGCCTAAGTATTTCTGTCTATCATGAAACTGGTGTACTTCTTTTACTTTGTATTAATATGATAGGGATAAATCCATCTTACAATATGCATTGCAATTAATAGTCCCTTTAAAATGTTTCACTACAATCCTGATTTCATTAGCAAATGCCAAAATAAAGCTATATTTATTCAAGATAGAGAATTAGCCTGAATCTTAGATGACAAAATATTGGTCTGTTTTGTTCTAATACTTAGGCACTTTCTGCTTCTCCTTTAAATAAAAAAGGAAAAAATCTTTGCTCTGCATTTGGATTCTGAGGACCTATGATTAAATCAAATGCTTATCACCTGTCTGACCTTTTACTTCCTCTCTGGACCTCAGTTTCTTCATCTCTAAAGAAAAAAAATGGCAAAGATGATTTTTAAGACTCTTTCTTGCTCTAACACTTAATAATCCAACTAACTAGTATCATCAAGTGAATATTCCACAGCTTCCATCTGATTAGAGATTTAGTAAAGGTCCACTTCCACCCCGGCTCTCCCTACAATTTAACCCCAGGATTTAGATGCATAATCCAATCCTCTTGTACATAGCAGTTCTCACTTTATAAGCACAATTGCAAATTTCACTTTTTAAGGGAGATGGAAAGCAGTTTTAATAAAGGTTATTCTAGAGACTGCAGTAGTAAACAGCAGTAGGAGTAAAACTACTCCTACTAGGTAATAATAGGAAACAGTTGTAAGTAACCTTTGAGGGTATATGGTGGGAGTGACAAAACCAAAGTAGTTTATATATACTTAGTTACCTCTTGTAGGTTGTCATTATTTATCTTCTATGACCTAGACTAATCTGAAATAGTGTTTCATTAGCCACTACTTCCGCCTAGTGTTATTTCCTGTTTCTGGGGCCGACTGGAAGTCAAACCCACCGAGGTTTGTTAAGTCTTTTGCCTCAGTGGGTAAAGTTTCTTTCAAAGTTTCTGTTGTCTGTGGGAAATGCCTAAATCATGGATTCTCAAACTTTTTTGGGTGAACCCCTTTGGCAGCCTGGTGAAACCCAAGAACTCTTTCTGAGAATGTTTTTAAATGCCTAGAATAAAATGCTAGAGAATATATATATTTCCATTGTTATCCTCCCAGTGATGGTTGTTGTTTTTTAAGTTCACCAACCCCAGGTCAAGAACATTTGAGTCCTGATGATTTTTATAAAACCCTTATCCTTTTCCAGTCTGGGATGGGATGATTAAATAATGCCTTTTCCATAGAGACAGAGTGGCCTCTTAGGTCAGGATCAGCAATCTTCAAGTTTCATAGAGAACACAAAACGTACTTCCCATTAGCTCTCAGGGGCATGTGTTGAGCCAGTTTTTTAGACTCAAGCATCCAGGTGAGCAGGCCTGAGAAGGTACAGGTACTCTCTAGGATGCATACCATAATTATTTTATATAATATTAGTGTCATTTTGTCTCTTGTTATTACTATTACAGCAGAGAAGTTCATAATTACATTTCTATTTAAAGTTGCAATCTGCAAGACTTTGAAGGTAGCAAAACAACATCAAAATAACCTCCTGGTGATATTCCTTCAGGCTACCTATTATTCCCTAATTCCTCATTCTTACCTGACTTTTTCAATCATCCCCTTTTCAAAGAGAATAGTGAATCTGTGTCATTGCAGAGAGATTTTGGAGCAGTTTAATCAAATTCTGTCCTCTCATGGATTCATTCACTGCAGGCAGGAATCTATTACTGAATTTGCAGGAATGACCTTAGCAGGGTGAAAAGGTATGTGTATTATTGGGGCTATTTTCCTTGGCTATGGAGATGTCTCAAATACATGAATAGATACCACCCCTCCACACCAATTCTATTTGTAATATGGGCTGCTGAGACATTAAGCTCCTAAGACTTTTCCATCTGTGCTATTTTTTGCAGTTAGCCAGTGTGTCTAGGGGAAGGTGCTGTATATTCATCCCAAATGGGGTTCATTAGTGCAGATGAATAACATTTCCACCCACTGTTCTTTGAATATCAGTGTGGATTGTTGCCACAGAGTGTCTTTTTATAGCCAGTCCCTAAACATGCCATCTAGTCCTGGGGATTGGGGAGGGGAGGGAAAAGGAGGGAGAAGGGGAATGCATTTCCATAAAGAATGACTTAAAAGCATTTTCAAAACACTTAAAGCATTTTACCTGCTGTTGCAGAGCTTTTCTGTTTGGCTTAACTTAACATTAAAAAAAAAAAAAAAAGGAGAAAGGGAAAAAGGAAAGTAAATTTTCCTTTTCAAATAGAAATTCCCTGTGTTCTGACACATCACAAGTGAGGTACACTATATAGGAAAGAACAAATTGGTTTGCAGGTATTGCTGAATCCTGCTCCTTGAACATCTCTGCTGAGTCAGCATGAAGTCAGAGGGTAGGGTCACTCATAATAAAATAAGACCGGACTCAAATGTAGGTAGATATGTTGGTCAAAGTGCAAGCTCTCTCTTAAGAGTCATCATTGTTTAACAGCCTCTCAAGTTAAGAAAGAAGGGAACAGGGACCAATAGTCTCTGGTTATCTGTGGGAGTGAGAGCTTCAAGAGAAGGGCATGCCCAGCTAGTTATTTGTCTTACATGTCTATCTATGGAAGAACACCACAGAATGCTGATGGCTCCATGGTGTGTAGTCTAGTTATAGTGAGTTATAGCTAAGAATGTGCTGGGTTGCCTAGCAACAAACCATTAAGGGTTTGAATATACCAACTTATAAGTTTAATTCATTAACTTCAAAGTCTAAATACAACATGACTTTCTAAAGGACTAGACTTTTGTTTAACAAGGAAAGAAAAAAATGGTAGGAAAAAATTATATGAAACTTATTTTCTCTTTAGAAACCTCATGTAATAATAGTAATAGTTGGCATTTATATGACTCCTTAAAATTTTTAAGGCAATTTATATACATTATTATATAATCTCACATATTAGGTGCATATTTTGACAGTTTATATGATTGTGGACTTTCAAATGAACATATCTTATGAAAACAAAGCTCATTTTAATGAAGCTGGCCTAAAAGTACAGAAGATGTTAGAAGTGCTTCTGTCCTTTGAATTTTTTTTGGTGGCAGCTGAACAGGGCCAGATACTATCATTTTCTCAGAGGCATATCTGTCAAGGGCAGGTTAGGGTTTCATGGGAGAGCCCCATTCCTCTTGCCAGATCCCTTGGCAGGGGAAATAGAGTAATCCTGCTCAGGTCTTGGCCAGATGCAACTGTCATATTCCTAAACATGAGTTTATCCTATGAGAGTAGGAATAATATTATATTAGCCAAGGACTGAGTTTCCAGCAACTACTTTGATGAGGTAGGAGAGATACCCACTCTACAGCTTCCCCCTTTCCAGGAGGCCCTGCCCTCCAACCATTTGGCATGGTAAGGAGAACATTTTATGCTATTTTGAAGCAATTAGGAAAGAACAATCTCTTTGTTCAATAGTAAAATCCATAGTTCCACCACTGACTATTATCTTGATGTTTCTTTTTTTTTTTTTTTTTTTTTTTTTTTTTTGCTTTTTGCTGAGGCAATTGGGGTTGTGACTTGCCCAGGGTCACACAGCTAGGGAATGTTAAGTGTCTGAGACCAGATTTGAACTCAGGTCCTCCTGACTTCAGGGCTGGTGCTCTAACCATATCTTGATGTTTCACAGGGACCCTGTGCTGCAGATACAGAACCAGCTCTTTTGATAGGGAGCAAGCAGTTTGGACTTTCAAGAAACAGCCATATTGCAATTGCTTTTGATGACACCAAAGTTAAAAACAGGTATGTCTAATTCTGATATCTAGCAATAATTATAAAATAAGAGCCAACAAAGGCAGGGCAACAGTGTCTTCTCCCCGCAATCAACACAGTGACTCTAACAAAATATTCAATATTCTACTGTAGTTATCTATCTCTCTGTTAAGAGGATATTTCCCCCCCAAAAAAATTCATTTTAAAAAAGAAAAAGGGGACCTTGTTTGATTCCCTGAATGAAAAAAAAAATCTTTGACAATCAGCAACTGATCCCTGACTTTCTAATAACTTCAAAACTTGCAACATATTCTCTGATTTTGACATTTCTTACATTTGCAGCCTCACAATTGAATTTGAAATACGAACTGAAGCCGAATCAGGCTTGATGTTTTACATGGCTCGGATCAACCATGCTGATTTTGCTACAGTCCAACTGAAGAATGGCATGCCCTACTTCAGCTATGATCTTGGAAGTGGTAACACAAGTACTATGATTGCCACTAAAATCAACGATGGTCAATGGCACAAGGTATCAGGGCAAAGATATATGCCTTGCTTAGTTGAAATTATGGAGGATCTCCTCCAATGGGTATCATCTAACCCTTCCAGGTATTATCTTTAATAGTAGGAGAAGGAGAGGAGGGTACTGGGGAAAATATAAGAGAGATTCAGGGAATAGAATTTGTTGACATCTCCCAGGAAACTGTATCTCTTGGTGTGATCTGGAATAGCATTTCCTGACCTACCATAAAGTCTCAAAAGTCTACACTATAGGATGGAACATTTTAATATGTTTTAGATGAGTACAGTTTCTAAAGAAATTATTTGGAGCAACTTCTAAAAGCTCATCCCTATACCCTAAAACCAGTATAGTTGTGTTATAGAAAATACTTTATAATATTAGTATCTTGTTTTTGTTTGATGTGTTGATGTGACTGATAGAACCTGCTGATATCTTGCCTGATGAAAAAAAAAAAAGAGGGAAGGCAGGAAGGAAGGAAGGAAGGAAGGAGGGAAGAAAGGGAAGGAGAGAAGGAAGAGAGAGGGAGGGACAAAAGGAAGAAGGAAGGGAGGGAGGGAAGAAGGAAGAGAAAGGAAGGGGAGAAGGAGGAAGCAGTAAAGATGTGGTACAGAAAATACTTTACAATATTATTTCTTCACATCTGTCAGATTTTAAAAATAAAGCTTTCATATCCCTCTCTACTTCCAACTGACCCCACAAATTGTCAAAAAAAACCAACTATCATTTGATGTCAGATTCTAGCATATTAATTTGTCTAAATGGGACATCCATATTATACAAAAGAGTCAGAGAACCTTGCAAATAAAAATTCAAGCTAAGGTCAAGTCATTCTTGGAAAATAGAAATGGATTCTTTATACTTATTGGTTTAACAACTGATCATCATCAAGTAGCATTCAAAATTTATTCTTCAGTTAAATACAGTGCTTTTAAATATAATAGGCTATTGAGAGGAGGAAGTAAGCAAAGACAGTTAATAATGATATTTTGGAATTGGGGCGGGGCTTGGGGGGTAGGAGAGAGAAGAGAGGGGAGGGGAGAAATTAGATACTGTCATTCCAAAGTATAATTCCCATTTTAAGGTCTATCCTGATCTAAAAATTTATCTGACTCTGCTTTGACCATCATGTGCTAATCTTTTTCTCATTCTATGTGAATCTCTTACCTATGTCATAGTAGGCTATGATTCCTCAGGCAGAGAATAATACTGCAAAATGAGCAAAAAAAAAAAATTGAGAACCATCAGAGCATAAATTTAGGCTACCATTTCATTAGTTCATAGTTTCCCTTTCCTCTATACATAGACCAGTATTCTTATATATAAATCAGTGTTCATCTCCATACTTTCCTCTACCCAAGAGACATATTTACCTCACTTTTACAATGTAATAATCTATCATATTCCTCCCTGAGTTTCATATAAATCTACAGCTGCTACAGAGATGTTTGAACAGCTGTAGAGGGGTTTGTGAGAAATTATCTACCTTTTTTCCCAAATAACTCAACAACTGCTGTTTCCTCATACTGCTTTCTATCTCAGTTATTAGAAGTGCAAACTTGTTAGAAATGCAAACTCAGCAATCTCAGCTCCAGTTCTTTCAATTGAATGAAACTAGACTTACAAAATTGCTTTAAATTCACAAGGACTAGGAGTTCCTGATTCTTATCTCTTTATATATATATGAAATCTGGCCAATCTTGGTTATTATGACTACTTAATGTGACACATTTCTTTGAAAAAATAGATTAAGATCTTCCGGACCAAGCAAGAAGGAATATTACTTGTAGATGGTGCTTCAAACAGGACAACCAGCCCCAAGAAAGCTGATATCCTAGATGTTGTGGGGATGCTGTATGTTGGAGGGCTGCCCATCAACTATACAACAAGAAGAATTGGTCCAGTAAGAACTTATAATATCACTGTGTTTTCAAGAAATTATTTGGATATCAAACTTTATCTTTTTTAAATTGTATTTCCTTAATATTATCCCCAGTTATATTTAAAACATTTTTTACATTTATTATTAAACTTTTGAGTTCTAAATTCTCTCCCTCATCCTCACCTCCAGCCCTCATTTAAAAACCACATGTGAAGTTATGCAAAATATTTCCATAAAAGTCAGGACATCAAATTTTCTTCAGGAACTATGACAGTAAACCAGCCTTTTTCTCAACTTTTTAAAAATCTACTTAGGATGCCATGTATAATGGTCTTTTTTAAGAGACTTAATTTTTTTTTCTCTAAATGTGGTGAGGGAGGGCATCCACAGGTCAAAATAGAGTGCCAGACCCTCAGTCAGAAATCCCTGAATTCAAATCCAAACTGCTACACAGTCAGTAGCTGTGTAACCATGGCCAAGCCAATTTATCTCTGTTTGCCTCAATT
Source organism: Myrmecobius fasciatus (assembly GCA_023553655.1). Classification (NCBI taxonomy): domain Eukaryota; kingdom Metazoa; phylum Chordata; class Mammalia; order Dasyuromorphia; family Myrmecobiidae; genus Myrmecobius; species Myrmecobius fasciatus. The sequence goes on along the minus strand of JAJPUD010001779.1, from coordinate 357,986 downwards.
ACTTATCAGTAAAATGGAAATAATAATAGCACTATATCCCAGGGTTGTTATGAAGATCAAATGAGAAATATTTGTAAAGAGCTTAGCATAGTCTCTAAAACATAGCACTGTGTAAATGTTAGCTATCATCATTATTATTAGCTATAGGAAAAGACACCAGAAATATAATTTTGGAGCATCTATCATAGGCCTTTTTTCGAGCATAAGACCATAAATGTAGAGTTGGAACCATTTCATTTAAGAGATGAATACAGGCCTAGAATACTTAAGTGACAAGCCTAGAATACTTAAGTCCAAGTCACAAAGGTAGCTCCTTGCAGAGTGGGAAATAGAAACCAACTATCCCCAGTTCCAATCTAATGTTGTTGGGGGGATTTGTTTCATTTTTCCCACTTCATCACACTGTCTCACGTTTTATTAATAGGGAATTCCTTGTACACAAGTAGGTTCAGATCCTGCCTTTGGCACACACTGTCTCTGCAGCTGCAGCTCTAAGCAGAACATTTAGTATCCTATTGCCCTCAAATTTAGCATTTTGGTGCTCTAAGAGGAACATTTACAGGAACATTGAGGAATAGAGGCAGAATTCCATTGGAATCAAATAAAAGCAGGTTTTTGGAAGATAAAAGCACATTTCTAGAAACAAAAACTTGCTCACCCATGTTCATTTATTAGCTATGTAGTCTTTGGCAAAATACTGAACTCTATATCTCAGTTTTCTTTTCTAATAAAATGGAATCACTAGTACTTGCTCTGTTGATAAGTAGAACTGACACATGGCAAGCACACACAATTCAGAAAAGAAAAGGTGCTGTTCTCTATGAACAAAGCAGAATTGAATTAGCTCAGAAGAAATGTGAGATGCACAAAGTTAGAAAAGCCACCCGAAATGTTCATATGGAATATTTGTCTCTGACCTGTATTCTGAGCTTATATTGGTCTGATCAGTTGGTCAGACACACTGTGACTCAACTCTAACATAGTGACATCATTTTGGTTCTCTTCCAGAATGAAGGACATCAACCAATTGTGTGGTACAATGGGGGGAAAACTGAATTTAAAGTTATAGGTACAGTGTCCAAATTATGGTCCTAATATTTACAAGTCAGATTCAGGCTCTCATCTCTGTATTAAAAAAAAAAGAGAGAGAGAGAGAGAGAAAGAGAGAGAGAGAACATGGGCATTAGATGATCCTTACATCCCCTTCAGTTCTATAATCCTTCTTTATGATGTTTTGAGGATGCTTGGAATGACATAGATAAAAGCAACTTATAAATTTAGTAGTACTATACAAAAATAAGGTATTGTTATGCAAAGATAAGTTCTAATTAGGCATGCTATCCATAAATGGCTAGGGATATTTGGAGTTCTCCCTGAGAACATTAATGTTAATTTTCTTCCAATGTACTCCCTATCTATTGGATGTACTATCTCTGGCCATCAAAAATGAGTATCAAAATCTTTGTAACCAGGGGCAGCTAGGTGGTGCAGTAGATAGAGCACCAGCCCTGAAGTCATAAAGACCTGAGTTCAAATCTGGTCTCAGATACTTACTAGCTGTGTGACCCTGGGCAAGTCACTTAACCTCAATTGCCTCAGTAAAAAGCAAAAAAAAAAAAAAAAAACTTTGTAACCAGTTTAGAAAAATGGCAAAAAAAAAAAAAATGATTTCATTATTATTTCATTAACCAAATGGGGAAAAGTTATTATTTGAAAAGAGCCTAGATGCCTAAATCATAAATAATTTCTAGAAAACTACTTAGTTACATAAATTAAGCAAAAAAATTAAGATTTAGAAAATTTTATTCTTAAATGCAATTTACTGTATGTACCATATAAATAGACCATTGCTCATAGTTATATAGAGGTTATGAGTAAATCTTTAACAAATCAGTGCTTTCATGGGACTGCTCACAAGGACCATCAACCATACAATCAATTAATCATAAGATTATTAAGCATCTACTCTATGCCAGGCACTGTACAAAGTACACTACAACTAAAAAGTGAGAGATTCTTGGTTCTCAAAGAAATCACATTCTTACAAAGCCAGGCAAGATACAGAGGACTTTGGAGATCCAAATGCTCTTCACCTACACCCTAAAACCTTGAGGTTTAAACTAGATCAGTCTTTAGAATTATTCCAATTGTAATTGATTATTTCCTTTAAAAAAGTTCCTCATTCTTAATAATGTTTCTTGATGAAGATAAAGGCTTATAAACATTTTAAATGTTTGCTATGAAATTTAGGTTGTCTACAGTATTGATGGCTGCATGAAGAATCTTAAAATGGCAGAGGCTCCTGCAGACCTTGAAAATCCAACCTCTAGCTTCAATGTTGGCACTTGTTATGTAAATGCTCAAAAAGGAACATATTTTGATGGAACAGGCTTTGCCAAAGCAGGTAAGAATAATGTTGAATATTAATATACACATGACATATATAATATGAACAACATATGTATAATATATGCATATTATATGTGGAATATATTGTGTACTTATCAAATTTTATTATATATAATATACAAATATAGACTACCTAAATGTATAGTATACAACATTATATCTCTCTGTGTATATAAATGTGTATATTTATATGTGTATGTGTGAATTTCATGCAAGTTGGAAAAAGGTCTTCTAATTCCTGGATTATTATCCTGGATTTATGCTAGAAATGATGATAATTTACATGTTTCTGATTAGCTAGAAAAATCATAAAAATAAGCATATCTGATCCTAAGCAACACATAATGGATCAATATCAGTCAACAAATATTTACTTAGTATATACTATGAACTATGTTAAACATTCAAAATACAAAAAAAAAAAAGCAAAACCAATTCCCCACCCACATAGAGTTCACATTCTAATAAAAAAGGAATGAATGAACAAATATTTATTAGGTGCCTCTGCCAGTCATTGTGTTAGGTGCTTCATCTAAGTGCTAATAATAATGCAAAAATAGGATAGTCCCTACTTGTATATAGATTATATTTTAATCAGGGGATATTGCCGGTAACACTCTAGTAAATGTTTAACCAGCTCTCCTAGGGGAAAATGATATACTTTTAATTTTAAATTATATTATTCACATTTTCTCCATCACTTTAAGTCTAGAAAATAAACAAAACAATAAGTCAATGCTTGATTTGTAGCTTTTGCCAATTTCTGAGGTGTCAATACTCACTTAAAATTTAACAATCAGTTCTCAATAAGTACAAGCAGGCTCCATCCAGCATACCATTACATATAGCACATATTCAGGGACAAGGGTCCAGGACAGGAGTTCTGGTCTAAGGAGTCATTGGAATAATGAGTTGAGTCAATTGTCACATCCTTTTTGGGAGCGCTATTACCATTGGTTTGATTATTGTTCCCAAAGAAAGAGCAAGAGATGAAAAGAAGAGAATTGGATGGGTTACGGAGACAGGTGAAGAGAGGAGAGGGTATCCATGTGAGAATTCTGAGCAAAACTGAGTCAAACAAATTCAGCAAGAGGAGACTTAGAGAATATAACAGTTTTCTTGCCTAGAGATCAATAACAATGGAAGTGGAATGATTGGACATAATAAGCCCTGAACATGGATGAAGATCTGGATTTAAAGTCTCATCTTGAGAATCATGAGCTTTGGGATAAGACATTTCTAAGATTCTATTTACACATCTGTAATATGGGGATAAGAAAATTGTAATAATGACCTTACAGAGTTATTATAATATAAAGAAAGTATTAGGATACTATCCCCTTCCCCAACGTCATGCTTAGAATAGTTCTCCCACCTTACCCATAGCTCCTTCTTTGAAAAGCAATGCTTATCTCCAAGAAGCCCTTTCCCTGCAGTCTCTCCAGCCATACCCCAGGGAGAAATTCTCTCCCTCAATTTTTTTACAATACTTTTCCAGGTTTCCTTTTTAGCCCTTCACAGCTTGTATAGCATTTACTTATATAAATAGTGTGTCCATTAGAATGTAAGTACCCTGAAGGCAGGGCTGTGTAGGTTTTTGTCCTGGTATCCTTAGCTCCTAGCACAGTGTGATATATAGTAGGCACTTAATATATGTTCTCTGAATTGAATTGACTTTCCTCTCTATGAATTAGGCAGTTAGTTCCTTTTCTTAAGGAGCATTACAGCTTAATTTTTCATCTTTATTTTCTAAACACAGTCAAGTGATTTATAAGTTGATACTGTGTGGAACAATGATACTCAAATTAAAATCAGAGGCCCTTATGGTAAAAAAGCAAAAAGGGATTCATTCCTATCTCAGGAGAAAGGGCAATTCCCAATAGAGAAGTGTTGTCAGTAAAGGAGTGAAAAGCACAAACTGCAAAACACAAGATTAAATAGACCCTAAATGCAGAAATCCCCACCCCCACCTTTTCTCCCATTGTTTGGGGAATTCCAGGTTTACATTCTAACCAGGAAAATCTAGCCCAGAAACAAAAGGAGACTAGCAAATAACAAACTCTTTACCCATCAAGTACTTAAATGCCAGTTAAGAAGTGGGGAGAAGGGGACAGCTAGGATAGAGCACCAACCCTGAAGTCAGGAGAACCTGAGTTCAAATTTGATCTCAGACACTTAACATTCCTTAGCTGTGTGACCCTGGGCAAGTCACTTAATCTCAATTACCTCAGCAAAAAGCAAAAAAAAAAACAAACGTGGGGAGAAACTGGAGGGATAGTTCATCCAAGACAATCAAATACTTGCAGCTTTTTAGCTATAGTTCAACTTGTATTGCAAAGTCTCAAGTCACAATTCAGCATAGATAGGCATAGGTCAAGACCACATTCCCATGAGAGGTCTTTACTCAGTTTATCCCATTCAACACTTTAAAAATGTAATTATATTAAAAATAACATAGGTCTTGGATACAGAAAAATTGAATCCATGTCATCTCTAGCAAATGATTCGCTTAATCAAGGGAAAGTAACTGCCCAAAATGATAAAATTTCAAGGTTAGAAAGAGCCATAGCAACAATCTAGTCCTGCCCAAACTTCCTTCAATTTCCTCATCTATAAAGTGAAAGTATAATTATGTGTGTTACTTACATTTTTATCATGATCGCAAAGGAGAAAATTTCTGGAAAGATCCAATCTAATAGTATCATTTTTACTACATGTTAGTGGTTATCATTTACAATTATCATTCTTACAAATATGATCACAACATTCCCTAATGTAAAGCCAGAGAAACTGAGGCAAGATAGAGATTATCATTGGAGAGTTTGGAATCCATGACCTTGGGACTGAATAGGACTCTTATCTCAAAGCTTCCAGCCCAGAGTCAGAGGCTTTAGGGACTCTTATAGGGCTCAAAGGGAAGGGGTGGGGCTAGAATACTGAAGGGGATGGAAGTTCCAGGAAAGGACCATAAATTCAGTTCTGACAGGTTGGGAGTATGGAGGAAGGATCATAAATTCTGATAAGGAGCTAGGAGACTCTGAGTCTGAGACCAGAAAGATATGCCCAAACACTGGAGATAAGCCATCTGGAGTTTTATGATTCTTTGGAATGCTGGTGGCCATAGTTCCACAGCCCTAATTATCTCAGTCCTAATGGCCAGGAAGTGGAATTGCCACCAGGGAGATTGAGGCAGAACAATTAAGGGAAACTGAGACAGGGGAACTCCCCACTGCTTAAAGAATAAAATAAAATAAAGAATAAAAAGGGGGCAGCTAGGTGGTGCAATGGATAGAGCACCAGCCCTGAAGTCAAGAGGACTTGAGTTCAAATCTAACCCCAGACACTTAACACTTTCTAGCTGTGTGACCCTGGGCAAGCGACTTAACCCCAATTGCTTCAGAGGAAAAAAAAGAATAAAGTAAAAGCCACTTAGTCTGGCTTCAAAAGTCCTTAAAATCTGCCTCTAATCCACTTTGTCAACTTCTTTTTACACTATTCCACTTCATCTTATAGCCCAACTGAACTTAATGCTGTTCCCCAATATTGTATTGCATTCTGTCTTCTGTGTATTTTCAGGGAACATCTCCTATGATGGTGGTAACTCTGCTCTTTTCTGCCTGCTGAAATACTTCTCTTCCCTTGGTTACCATTCCTACCATGATGCCTTTCCTATTCCCTCCAGTTAAACATGTCTTCTCCCCAAATTTTCTGAAAACACTTTGGATTTCTCATTTGTCTCTCCCACATCCTAACTTGTTTCATACTTTTTTTTTGCATGTACATGCCATAATTATTAGAGTATATTGAGAACAGAGGCCATGTCATTTTAAGTTTTAGTTCAGTCAGTACCTAGTTTACATAGTACCTTGCACACAGTGAGCATTTGATAAATGTTGTTTCTTTCACCTGAATGTAATATGTGCAGAATTGTCAAGATGAATATTTTTGTGCTCAGAATTTTTTTTCCTTTTCTTACTACAGTTGGAGCTTACAAAGTAGGATTGGACCTTCTTGTGGAGTTTGAATTTCGTACAACTAGAACCACTGGTGTCCTCTTGGGAATCAGCAGCCAAAAAATGGATGGCATGGGCATTGAACTGGTAGATGAAAAAGTGAGTGCATCTGGATTCCTGAATGTATTGATGGTCTTGAAAATGCTTTGGAAATTCTCTCTTTGACTTCTTTATAAAGAAGTCTGATTGCATTTTTTGTAAATAGAATGCCTATTTAGATAGAAACTTTCCCCTATCTTCTGGCTTAGTTCATTGCCCATATAGAATATGCATTCTCTGGATCTATCTTGAGGTTAAAAGTATGTATTTCCGCCAGCAGACCTATTGTGAACAGTGTGAATTAACACTAGAACTTAAAATTCATATGGTAACATTTCACAAGATGTTATACTAGATGAAGGATGTGATTCTTTCCTTTGTCTCAACTAAAGCTACAAAAACAGGGATTCATATGAAATAAGTAATGAGCTAGCCTATGATCTACTTACTAGCTGTGTGATCCTGGGCAAGTCACTTAACCCTATTTGTCTCAGTTTCCTCATCTGTAAAAAATGAGCTGGAGAAAGAAATAACTAACACTTCAGAATCTTTGCCAAGAAAATCCCAAATAGGGTCACAGTGAAGCAAGACTAAAAATGGATAAATGACAAACAACAGCCTCAAGAGCTTTCAAACAAAAATGTAATTAAATCCAAACCAGCTATTCAAAATATGTAGGTTTCCAACTAAAAAGTTCTCTGCTGAAATCTTATTGCTGGAAATATTACAAAGAATTCCATAAAATAAGAGTGATGGTAAAGGTGAAATCCTGAATAACCCTAATTTCAAAGTCAAAGGATTGTAATAATGAGATGATAGCTATTGTGAAAATTTTTTATCAGACTTTGTATCTTGATTTTTGATTCAGAGATAAGGTAAGTGTACAGATAATAAGCCTCTTGCCATACTGAAATAGAAGGTCATTTAGGATTTGTGACTTAGTTACATGGCATAATGGATAATGTTGGACTGAGACTGAAAGACTGGCTCTATGGGCAAGTATTTAACCTCTTTATCACAATCTGACCTCTCCTTTAGGAAAATCTCTTTGGCAGCTAAGGCAACTGAGATGATTTGGGGGGGAGACTTAAGACAGGGACCCCAATGAGAGGTCTAATGACTAATTTCAATCCTACTGAAAAGAGAGGTAGAGAAGATGTTGCAGGTTACTGTCTATGTGAATAGAGAGAAAGTGACATAATGAGAGATATTGTGAGGATGAAAATAAATTGAGTATGCAAGGTGAGACTAAGGAATGAAGCATGAAACTGAAATAGTTTGCCTGGATAACCAGGAAAATAGTGGTGTCCTCAAAATGCTTTTCTTTCCACCCACAAGACTACCACCAGACTTTTTGTCCTCATTATTTCTCATCTGCACCATCGTAATAGCTCCCTAATTGATTTATCTTCATCTAGCTTCCCTTTTCCTCAATCCATCTTCTACATTGCTACCAAAGGTAGGATCTGACTATGTCACTCCCCTGCTGTTTTTCACTGGCTCTCTTATCATCTCAAGCAAAATACAGACCCCTCTGTTGGCAAGGTAAAATCCTTCACAGTGTGGTTCTGACCATCTTTTAGATTTCAGATGCAGATTTTCAGTACATTAGTGCCATCTTTCTACTCTTCCACATATTTAATAATATATGCTTTAATCAAAGTGGCCTACCTTACATTCGCCATGCATGACATTCCATATTTTGTCTCCTATGTTTTTGCTCATTCTCCTCATCTAAAATGTTTTTTTTTCCCTCTTCCTCTTGGAACCATAGCTCCCCTCAACAATCAGCAGAGGTGCTATCTCCTACAAGAAGAGACCTTTCCTGATTCCCTTAGTAATTAATGCTCTCTGTTGCTCTTTGTATTCATCATGTGTGTGTGCATGTAAATATATACACATATTCTTGTATACATGTATCTATGTATGTGCATAAAATTAACTATATATATGTGTGTGTGTATATATATATATATATATATATATATGTATGTTGTTTCTCTTCCATAGAATATAATCTCAGTAAAGGCAATGACTTTCACTTTTGATTTTGAAGCCACAGTGCTTAGCAAGGTGTCTGATACACGTAGATGTATAATAAATATTTGGTGAATTTAACTAAACAGTCAAAAGGGGGAGTGGAAGCAATTCCATGACTATACATCTGCCATTCAGATGAATTTTCTTTTACATACTGCCTCTTGCAATTAGAATATGAGCCCCTTGAGAGTTATAACTATGGTTTTTGTTTTACTTGGATTGCCAGCTCTTAGCCAAAGCTTTGCATGTAGTAACTGCTTAATAATGCTCCCCCCAAAAAAAACTCATTTACTCTTTCTAAGGTGGGGAATGGTGGGAAAGAAGACATGAAGAAGAGAAGGTACAAGGACATATTCAGGAGACAGAAAACAAAGCAGTTTGACCTGAGTATAAGAATGTGTGGAATAGAGTAATATGAGATCTGGCTAGAAGACTGGGGTCATACCACATCGAATAGGTTCTTGTCAATCAAGTGAGTCTGAACTTGAATTAGGAGGCAATAGGAAGCTGCACAGCAATGACATAATTAGATCTGGTAATAACAATTCTTGGTATTGAAAATAGTATCATTCTTGTGGGATGATACATTATGGAAGTGGAATTGAAATAGCATTCTTGGTATCAAGAATGGATTGCAAATGGAAGAGAGAGAGCATGGGGAAAGACTTGTATATCTGGGCAGTTGGTAATAAAGCTCCTGTTCCAATTGCTTTACATAGTAGCAGGAAGAATAGAAAGATGAGGAGTCATTATAGATTGTACTGTGGGAGAATCAGCAAGATTTGGTCACTACCAGCATTTTTACTGGATGCCCCATATGCTGGGAATTCTGTCCCTTCTGTCTTCATTAGTTTCGTTAAGTTTCAGCTAAAGCCCTACCTTCCACAGGATGCCTTTTCCAAGTCCTCTAAATATAAGGCCTCTTCTCTGAGACGTGTGTGTGTGTGTGTGTGTGTGTGTGTGTGTGTGTGTGTGTGTGTGTTGTCTCCTGTTTCTAGATAGTTGTTTCAATATTGACTCTCTGGTTAGATTTTCTTGAGGTCAAAGACTGTTGTTTTTTGATTTATCTTTCTTTGTATTCCCAGTACTTAGCACAGTCCTAGCACATAGTGTATATTTAACAAATACTTATTGACTTGACTAGGTGGTTGGTATGTGAAAGAAGTTGATTGTTTCTAATTTTAACCATACAGGGATACAAGGAAATATGAAGAAATTTCATTATTATTTTATGTGTTGGGTTGGGATTTTGGACATTGCAACCAGCCAGAAATAAGATGAGATATAATTGGGTTTTTTTTTTGTTTTTTTGTTTGTTTGTTTGTTTTTTTGCTGAGGCAATTGGGGTTAAGTGACTTGCCCAGGGTCGCACAGCTGTTACGTGTCTGAGACCACATTTGAACTCAGGTCCTCCTGACTTCAGGGCTGGTGCTCTATCCACTGCGCCACCTAGCTGCCCCAGATGAGATATAATTGTTAAAAAAAAAAAAAAAAAAAAAAAAAAAAAAAAAACCTTCCTAATCCTTAAAACTGAAAAAGTAGAGTATAATAGGAACCCTCAAGAGATAGTGGGTTTCCCCATTACTAGAAATCTTTGATTAAAGGTTGGATGTACCCTTTGTCTGGAATTTGGGAGGGAACAATGCTTCAGTATTAGTAGGACTCAGTCCCTGAAGTACATTTCCATTCTAGGAATCTTGTGAAAACCCATTTTAGAGGCCTAAATTCCTGCTGCAGCAAATAGTAATACAACAAAGAAAAAGAACCAGGTGTGCAGAAGAGGAATCTAATTTTAAAATATTAATTAAGTGACTGCTATGTGTAAGGTACTAAATTAGTGTTTAGAGGGAATAAAGATATAGGCACAGTTCTCAAGATGCTTACAATGTCTGATAGAGTGGAAAGAAAAGGTGGAGTCAGAGGACCTGAGTTCAAATATCAACCACTGATCCTTACTGTGGGACCTATGCTTCAGTTTCCTCAACTAGAAAATGTGGAATTTGGATTAGATTATCTCTGGGTTCCTATCCATTTCTGGATAAACAATCTTAATAGGAAAGCATATAAATGTTGATAGGCATATGCTACTTCTTCCTGCTGAACTCAGAATGTTAATTCACTACTAAGCTACTCCCAGATGAAAATAACTAGTTCAAATAGCTTTAACTAGAGACAGATCACCAAATTATTTTTTAACCAATAACTTGTGTGATCTAAGGATGCCCTCTCCATACATGTTTATTGTTGAGTTGGGTCTTTTTTTTTTTCAGACATACAATTGCCTCTGTCCTGTCCAATATTACTGCTAAATCTTTCTAATATATTTTCATATGAAGTTTAATTATATCCCTTTCTTCACCATCCTCAGAATGGGAAAAAAATATTCCTCAAATTCTCAAAATTATAAGACCTGCTCATGTTATTGAGCATATGTTTTAATCATTTAGGGAAAAACTTCAAATCTATATACTTCAAATATCTATATGCTGAGCTTTTCAGTATCTAAAGTGCTGTCTAGCTGAGGGCTCAGCATCTATAGTGAGCATCTCTTTGAAATAAAACTCCTTATGTCATTTTTGAGTCACATGTATAAAATGAAGCATAAAAGAGAGGAAGCAAGTTGAAGGCTTAAAGAATAAATCCTAGGAACCCTTTTCATTGATGAATCAAATTAATGAATCACTGTTAACCCGTTATCTTTAAGACAAGATTGGAAGTATTTCAAAGAGGTCCAGTGAGTATTTAGAAATTTGAGAAATCTTTCAGCAAAATATTTTGATTTTGGCTTTCCAGTCTAAGAAGAGAAAGGACTAAGAATTTCAGAACTGTTGCCTGACTATTAAATCCTTATTATCTGGTTTCTAAATGGATTTCAAATGTTCAAATGACTGAATTCTTATTGCCAGCTTAACATAACTTGACTATTGCTCCTGCTCCCACAAAAACACCTTATACACACATAATGCTCAGAAGCAAAATGGTGATTTGTAATCCATGCTGATCGTATTTATATTTTAATTTCTGTCAAATTTATTTTGATATAATTTAACTATGTTTCTTTGAACCTTTTGGCTCTATTTTCTATTTTCCCATCAGTCAGTGCTGCTAATTTATCAGATTTAGAACTGGGATGGCATTACTCTAACTAGGCTATTCATAACTGTTTGATTTTCTCATGCCCAGCTCATGTTCCATGTGGATAATGGTGCAGGCCGGTTCACTGCTATTTATGATGCTGGTGTCCCTGGAGCTTTGTGTGATGGGGAGTGGCATAAGGTGACTGCAAACAAAATCAAACACCGAATAGAACTGACAGTGGATGGGCATCAGGTGGAAGCTCAGAGTCCAAACACTGCATCTACATCAGCTGATACAAATGACCCTGTCTTTGTTGGAGGGTACCCAGGTGAGTTTAGATAACAACAATCAGCAATAACTCACATTTGTAAAATGCCATAAGGTTTGACAAAACTAACTAGGATTTGTTGCTCTCAGTTCTTACACAGATGTTGTATTTGTGGATTGGAAAATGTTGAAAATATTGAAACTTAATATCAGATTCTGCAGAAAATGTGTATTAGTACATTCAGGGCCAATTTGTATAACTCCATCCACAAAATCCCCAATGACTTAAATGAGTGAATGTCTTACGTAAAACATATGGGTTGAGTTTCATTGGTGGGAAGCTTGAGGATACAGGAAATGAATTTGGCTCATAACAGATGAAACATCTAACCTAAATTATGTTCTAAGCAGTTGTTCTTTTTGCTACATTTTTGATTAATGTGACAGGGGAATCATAAAAATCAGTTGTGAAATTACTTCTGGAGGTACTTGAAATTATTGGGTTTAACATAACTGACTTTCCCCATCAGTTTTTAAAGAGCTCATATTTATATTACAAAGAAGTCTTAACAAAAAAAAAAAAAGAAAGAAAGAAAAACTGCATTTAAAAAGCCTTAGCCAGCACATTAAAAACAGCATATGAACCACAGTTATATAAAGTGCTCATAAACAAAACTGACCAAGTTAGTTTGAAATAGGCCAAGTGCATATGATAGTAATAAATACAGTAATAATTTTTAAAACACCATGGACTGCTTTTCATCATTGCACTATGAGGGAAATAGATTCACATTTACACATAACCTTTTTCCTCACACAAAGAAAGACAAAATAACCATATTTTAATAATGGGGGAAATATTGGATTGATAGGGAACCTGCATAGTTTCTATCTCCATAGCTGTTTTTGAGTTTAAATGGTATTCACCTCTCTGTCACTCAGGTAAAATTAAAGATATTATGAATGACAACAGAGACTAACCTGTTCATTTCCATATTCAGTAAGAGATGAGACTGAATTAGAATTAAACCAAAATTTTATGGGAGTTCTTCCTTCCTAAAGAAAGTAACTTTGCAGAAATATTTTACTTCTTTTGTATTTCCCAGAGAAAATTTTCTCCTGGAGTAAAAACTCTAATAGAGTTTCTCTTAAAGAGCTTTCTCTTATAGAGTTTCTTCATAAGAAGCTAATTTTCAGTCATCTGTTTTTATAGATTCCTTATTTTCTACTTGAACAAATACAAGCCATTTTTTAAAATTCAAATTATGTAGTTTTCACAGCTATGAATTAATCAGTTCCAACTCCTGGATTGATACTTCTTAAAAACTGGAATAGTAAAGAAGTGTCTATATCTCATGAGCTTAAAATAAGCTTTGGGATTCTCTTTCTACAGTTTAAAACATTGATATCAAAATCCCTAGCCAAGCTAGCTTTTTAAGTTGAACTGCTGAGCTAATGAACTAACAAATATATAGGCAATTAGCAGTCTACCCTTGCAGTAACCCCTTTGCATTTTGTTTTTCAGATGGTCTCAATCAGTTTGGTCTCACAATCAATATCCCATTCAGAGGATGCATCCGTTCACTGAAACTCACTAAAGGAACTTCCAAAGCTCTGGAAATTAACTTTGCAAAAGCCTTGGAGCTAAAGGGTGTTCAGCCTATATCTTGCCCTGCCAACTAATAGAAAGAGCTTTAAATCCCAAGTTGGGTTTTTGGAAACAAATATATTAAATAAAACAAATATGCTTTACCTACATATATGAATAAAACTTGGTGCAGCAAAATTGAATTCTCTCCATGATCCTTTCAAGTGATACCCCTTTAGGGATGATCTCAAACAAATTTTAAATTAATTTCTCTTGCAGACCATTAATATTGAAACAAATTCATCTGACCTAATAAAATGATGAAATTTTCAACATGTCTAAAAGTGCATTTAGAGAATATGAATTTGACAGCAATTTTTAAAAGCAGCATTCTTTGGCCTGCTTCTAATTAATATTTTTATTATCATTTTCCCTGCGTATCCATTTTGTCATAGATTATATCATCCTACTAAAAGGAAAAAAGGGTTATTCTTTTCTGTGTGTACTTGGAAGGAAATCAACACACCTTCTTTCCCTTCCTAGTGTCAACGTTATCATTATTACCAAAGAGTTTAGATAGTTACAATTAGACAAATGCTTCATATTGATGTAGATGGACAGAGGATTTAATTATTTGATTTCTTTATTTGAAAAGATTTATAGATTTCTGGGAGTACCCCAAAACCAAACCCTCTAAATGGGTAATTGAATAATATGTGATACTATAACAGTTGAGAATGTTTTTAAAGGCTTGAGTTCATGTTACACAGTGATTGAAAAATAATAGTTTTTACTTCAAAAGAATATAACTAAAGAGTTGTAGTAAGATCCAGGAAGACCTGAGATTGAGTCCTGCTTCAAGCAAAACACTTTATCCCTCAATGTTCTAGGAAAACAATCTGTACGAGGAGGAGGAGTTTCCAATATCAATGCAATTACAGATCCAATCCCTATTCTTCTTTTGAAAAGGAAAATTTAGGCTGTAACTGAATGTTACAAAGACATAGAAATTTTAATGGCATATGGCTGGGAAGTATTTTGAGATCCAATTCCACCAGAAATATTTTTTTCTAAAAAAAAAATGTCAATTTCTAAGGTTTTATAATTTTCTAATGTTCATTTGGTCTAAGAACAGTCTGTTCAGGTAGGATTAAAGCATCTCAACTGCATTCTCAAAAGAGATTTTTTTGTTGTATTACAACCTACACATGCTCACAGAAGGCTTCTCTCAAATTAATAATTTAAGGTAAGAAAAAACAAATCACTACCTTCTTAATCAGATTCACCAGCCTATCAATACATACTATAGAACCAAAGAAAACCAGAACATGAAGGTACTATTCCTCAACCTTTAATTAAAGCAATTCAACAAAGATTTAAGTACCTACTGCATCCCAAATACTTTGTTAAAGTCAGAAGATACAAAGAAAAACATCTAGGTGATACAGTAGATAGAGTGGATAGACTCATCTTCCTAAATACAATCTGGCCACAAACACTAGCTGTGTGATTCAAAGGAGTGAGTTAATCCTTTTTGCCTCAGTTTTCTCATTTGTAAAATGGGCTGGAGAAAATCATTCCAGTATCTTTGCCAAGAAAAAAAAAAAGACTTGCCAACAACAGCAATTGCCTTTTGCCTTTCTTTATATCAGTAACTATTGTTTCAGTAATTTTTTTCATCGTATCTGACTCTTCATGACTCATTAGGGATTTTCTCGACTTTAGGGTCATAGTATAACTTGGAGCAAACCTGGATTTATGTAAATATTTTATTGAGCCTTTGGCCCAAAGTTGTGAGAAATGGGCTTATTCCCTCCTCCCCACCCACCCATCACTCATCCAACTTAGACAAGAAGCTGCTATTCCCCCCTTCAGAATTCTAGGATAACTCAAAGGAATTGGGGTCTCTAAAACTATCATTCATGAGACCTTATCCAGTATGATCCCCCATATCAATCAGCCAACTGGCACCCATTAGTTTTTGGAGGCAGATAAGTGATATACATGTGGATGAGATGTAGGGCCAAAGGGCATCACTGAACTCGGACCTGGGAATCTTTTGTGAAGTCCCTATCCAGTTCATTTCTGGGTGTGTCATCAACAATGACAAATCCTTGCTGGATAGTAAGTTAATCCTTTGTTCAGTGAGGTTGATTCCTTCCAGGTCTTGGCATCTTAGCTTGACAGGCCAGTCTATCTGGGTTGAGTCAAGTAGGTCACTTGTCTGCTGTCCGTGCTCCTTCCTCTAGTCAACTACTGCTGCAACTGGCTCTGTTTTTCTTGGCTGACATTCCAAGTTGCCAAGGGACTTTGATGATTTTTCATACTTTTGAAGCCCAGAAGTCATAACCTGATGATTTCTATCCTCCAATGACTCATTTACCTGAGATAAGAAAAGAATGTGCAAAGGTGAATGCTGAAAACTATCTTTTCATGTATTTTGAAAAATAAAATTATTTTACAAAAAAGATAAGAAAAGAATAAACACAAAATAAACAGGTATACAATGTGCTAAGGGATACATAGCAGAGGAGTGGGATCAAAAGTCCTTCCTCAATTGGGCAGCTCCCAGAAGTTTTCTGTCTTCTAAAGCAACCAGGGAAGAAAGCAAGGTTTTCTGCTCAAAACCTTAGTATCCTCTTTCAGTTCCAGCTTTTTAGATAATTAGAATATTCTTTGTCACCCTATTACCAGTCACTCTGGTAGAAATAAATTTACCAAGCCTCCACACACTAGGGAAGGAATATTATGCATGTTCTGCATATCCCACCAGGAGAGACACAAACCATATGTGTTTTAAGGACTGAACCCTCACTCTTTAATTCCCATCTCTCCTGCATCATACAAGTTTAGCTTGAATTCTCATGCACATCTGAATAATAGGATATTATATTCATTAAACCGCATGCCCCTCTCATCACAACTCTGGCTTCCCTTCTACTGTTTCCCCTTTATACAATTCACTTTAGTTGGTTTGTCACCTTATTATTCAGAAGAGAAAAGATGCATTAACCTTGCCCCTGATTCTATCTGATGGAAAAATTTTATCCTATCTGAGGGCAAAATTTAGCTTCACTCAAAAGTGCAATTCATCTATGAGTTTATGGTGAGAGATACTGCTTTTTAATCCTTTACTATATCTATAATTCAGACTTCCTCACTCCCACTTTCCTTTTTGGTCCAGTCCAAGTAGCCATTCAAAAATCCTTAGAATATAGCCACATCTCTTGACAAACAAGGGTTAGGGTGAAAGAGTAGCTCTTCTAGTGGAAAAGCAAAGACCATAAGGCACATTATCAAACTTTGTGTGCTTGAATATGAGCCAGTCCTTTCCTAGACCTTAATCACCCCTAGCCTTTAATCATTTTAATACCTCGACCACCATAAAAGAAAGAACTTTAAAAATCATTCTAGTGCAAAACTTTATTTTATACATGAGAAAACCAGGGCTCGAGAAGAGAAAGAACTTACTTAAAGATCACAGCATCAGGGATAGAATTAAAATATAACTCATAATCATGCATTTCTTCAGTCAGCTCATCTTTCTACTAATCATGTAGATTACTAAACTAGGTTTTTTGGGGGGAAAAGCCTAAAATTATCTCTACTGAATTATGGTCATTTTACAGAAGAGGAAACTGAGGCTTAGGGTATCAGTCATGACTCAATACAAGTGTCCTAAATCCAGGATGCTTTCCACTAACCTGCCTTTTGGTAGTCAGAAATTGATGAGACTAATAAAGTTGCTAAAAGGGAACTGATTCTACAGAAGAAGGCACAGTCAGGCAAATAATAATCCAAATTAGATTTGCATCACTGTATTTTATTTTAAAGCTGTTGTAATATCCTATAAATTGTATCTGCTCATTTTATATGTAAATATAGGAATATTACACACATATACTCACATCCCATCATAATCTCTTAAAAGTATTATATGGTTTACTCAGAGATAGCTTTGATTTAATACATTTCCATTATTAATATAAATACAAAAATATGTCACTTTCCTAATTTTAAAAATAGTCAAGAAAGAAAGACAAAGGGGGAATAAGGTAGAAAAAAATAAAAGCATAAGAGAGAAAGAAGAGAAAGAAAAAAAAGGAAAATAAGACAGAAAAAGAAATAAAAGCTTAAGAAAGGGAAGGAGGAAGAGAAAGAAAAGAAAAAATTGGCATTTAATCTTTTAAAACTTGAATGCTTATTAAAAATTACAAATAATTTATAAAAGAACATGGCTACACATACCCACCTGAAATTTCAGACGATTTTATCATAGTCTTGAATTTTCTCTCCACCAGTGGTCTTGCAGATGTCTTCCTTATCCTGTTTTTACTGAGTACACCCAGTATAAGCCAGAACCAAAACATATTCAACAGTAAAATGTTCCAAATTGTTTACCTAAGATGGCATTTTCCACTTTCACTAATTGCACATTCCATGTGATAAATTGTCTTATGAAATAAATATTGCTTAAGAAACAAAAATGAAAAAAAAATCTTCAGAGTACAAAAAGCTCAATGAATAGGTTATGACTTTTTCCACTAACATTCATTTTTGTCAAGTACTTTCTCTTTGTAGTTTAAACTCAGAGCTTCAAGCACAGTAAGGAAAAAGAAATCCTTAATCTTCACTTACTTGACAATGTTATTGCTAGGAACAGGAACATGTGACCTGTATATCATTGGTTCATCCCATCACTTAGAGTAAAGATGAAAAGTAATAAAAACTAGGTAAGTGAAAAGAGACCTGAGACAGTCCAAACTGTGATGTGTTGCTGAGGGGAAATGGAATGAAGTTCATTATTCTTTCTGACCTTCTCTAGCTAGGCCATCCATTGCTATATACAGAGAAGAGAGGAACATGAAAAGGGGAGGTTAAAAACAATTTCCTTACTATGGCATCAATCAGCTGCTTTTCTGTTTGAGGAAGTAAAGCCCCAGGGATATTTGCTAGTCAAGGAGGCATGATAAGAACTAAGAACAAAAATGGGTTTCTGATGACAAATTAGATAGCAGTTGAACTCAGAGATTTAGACAAAACAATAGGGGAAGAAGTACAGGCAAAAAAAAAAAGACTTAATAGAAGAGCAAATCCAATTTTTAATTTGGGCAAATGCTATTTGCTGGGACAATCTGGTGGAAGAGTGCTTCATGGTCATTGATTGAAAGGTTCGAAAGAGGAATGAACATTAACTGACAGGTGACTGTGGAGACTTTGTAACTCGATGCAGAAGAAAAGCTTACTACTCATAACATCCCCATTAAATGGAGGACAAGGAGATCTGAGTAGAGTACCTCAATCAAGAATTATAGTCATTCTCTGTAGACAAGAAGTTTATTAACTTCAGATACTCCCCAGTGAAAGGTACATGTGGCTTAAGTAATTCATTGATAGAGCCATACTCCTGGTCTACGTGGGAGAAGTTTCCTAACAACTGTATTCCCACTTTTTAACAAAATATTGGGGAATTTGAAGACACTTGAAGACCAAAGGGAGCGACAACATGACATCCAGGAGGGAGCAGCATAGCTCTCTGTCAAAAAGCAGATTTTGAAGAGAACAATAGAATGTCACCAGAAAATACCATAGTTATTCTTAAATGTTCTATATTTTCATTCTTAAGTATTCTATAATATATTCTACATTATATATATGCATATTTCTATATATTATATATACATATATGTAAATATGTATATTTCTATATATATATTATATTCTATAATATATTCTATATTCTGAAGTATTCTATAAGTGTTCTTAAGTCATGAGCTGCCTCATTCACTGACCACATATGTTCCCCACCTATGGATGTCTGAAACAAGCAATGCATATTTGTGGGAGAGAGTACATTCAAAGTTTAGTAAAGAATGTTCTGCTATTATTATTACATTAAATTTCTAGCTATATAAATAACTAGCTATCTAGTTATCAGAAAAATATCACTGAGGTTCTAGAAAGAGGATTCTGACTCACAGAGTACTTCAGAACTAAAGTAGATAATTGGGGGCCTATGCCTAAAGTTGGCATCATATGCTATATAAAAATCCTTATGATAATTTGCTGATAAATATTTTGTCTGTTTAAACTAGTATACAGTTTATACCACCCACTTCTTCAGGTTCATGTGTGTACATTTCCAGAAATAATATAGAAAGCATTGAAAAGATCTATAAAATCTATGTAAAACTGAAGACCTTAAGAAAACAAGCAATATTTTCATCACTTGTTAACCAAGGGATAGCGAGATTTAGAAAAGTGAATAATTGGTTAAAAGATAGTGTATGATAATAGAAATTAAATTTCTAGATCACAATCTAAACTATAAAAGTGTCTGGCTCTTGACCAGAGGTGGGGTTTTTATTTCTGTACACAAATGTATAAAGTATGAGTAACTAGTTGAGTGAATAGAAGATCCAAATTCAAAGAAGAAAATTTAACATATTTATCATGAAGATTTGGAAAAATTTCCATGGAGAATTGGCTCTGGAAAAATGAATCTTAAAAAAAGAGGTAAGGGGAGAGAGGTCTGAGAAGTACTTCAGGCTAAGAAAATGTACTCATGTAAGCAAATGTAGGAACCAGATGGTGGTGAGCATTCTGGCTAAAATCAACAGAGATTAAAAAAAAAAAACAGGGTAATATTTTCATCTGAACATATTGCAAACCACCTCAACAGAAAGAAGAAATGTGAGTTTAGGAAACAGATCACAAGCCTTCCATGGAAGCATGATAGGAGACTTCAATTATTTGGATGTCAATGGAAACTCTCTTTTCTCTGTCAAAAGCAGAACAACCAATAATTTGTCATTTTGCCATCATCATCATCATCAAAGTGTTTTAAGGATTGCAAAGTCCTTTACATATTATCTCATTTAGTCCTCACAACAAATCTGTGACAGGGGTAGTACTATTATGCCTTTTTTTTATATGAGGAAACTGAGGCTAAGAGATTAAGTGACTTGCCCAGGTACAGAGTTAGTGTCTGAGGCAGGATATGAATTAAGATCTTCCTATCTCCAAGTCTAACACTCTATACACAGCACCACTGAGCAACAATCTTATTGAAAATTCTATCATTCAAGATAAAAAGAAATAAATGAGGGAAAATTCTATTTTAAATTTTATTTTCAACAAGGAGGAGGAGGAACTATTATTATGTTAGAAATTAAAAATTAATTATTAATTAATCCTAATTAAAAATTATTGAAGGGATGAAGATCATCATTTCCTGGGGTGTAGGAACTATTTTTCTCCTCTACTGTCTGTGATACAGCTCTAGGTGCAAATCTAGTGCACAAAGCATACCTATTGAGGATTTCAAAAGCTGTTATTTCCCTTTAACTGAGGAAATGTATTAAATAAATGTCTCCTAATTAAAAATCCTAATTCATTTTAGGAATGAAGGGAAAAGGGAATAATCTCTTCCCACCTTAGAATTTATGATATTGGAAAGGAGTTTGGGCATAGTCTGATATACACTTGTGACTTCAGAAAAACTAAAGGCAATATCCATGGATTTAAATTTATTTTTTGAAAATAGCATTATGATCAATATATCAAAAAAGTCAGAAAATATATACAATGTTCCATAACTGTGGACCTCCTACCTCTGTATGATGGAAAGTGAGAATGTTTACTTTCTCTCTTCTTTGAGGTCCTGCTTGTTCTTTGTAATTCTATAACATTCACTTTTGATTGTTTTGTGGAGTGCTTGTTTTTCCATGATATGGTATATAGGTGTATATTGTTTCCTTAGCTCTTATTACTTTACCCTGCATGAATTTGTATAAACTTTTCCCCTCTGTATTTCTTTTACTAATTATTTCTGTCATTCCTCAATCAATGGGCATACTTGATTTTTGCTACTACAAAAAGTATTGGTATACTGTAATTATTTTGGTGAATATGGAAACTTCCTTCTTATCAATTACCTTATTGATATATGTAGTAGTGATTTCTGAGTCAAGGAATATGGATATTTTAGTCACTTCTAACAATTTCAAATTGCTTTCAAAAATGGTCATACTGATTTGCAGCTCCATATAATGTACGAGATCGTCTATCTTCTTACAACTCCTACAATATTAATTATTCTTATCTTTTGTCCTTTTTGCCAATTTATTTTGATTTGTATAGCTCTTATTAATAGTAATTTATAACATTCTTTCATGATTATTAATCATTTGCAATTCTTTTGAGAACTATTTGTTCACATCTCTTGATTATTTACTGGAGAATGGCTTTTTTTCTTATGTCTATATATGTTAGGTGTTTCATTAGAGGTTTCTAAGCAGAGGCTAACTACTTGTTCAAGACTTGGTAGTGGAGATTTCTGTATATGTCCGAAAAGGAATAGATATCTTCTAATGCTTCTAATGCTTTCTTTCACAATGCTTTCTCTAATATCTTGTATTTCTATAAAAACTAGAAGAGAAACTTTGGAAACAAATCCTCATCTAAATAAAAAGTAAAATAAACATCATTAAACCACTCTTCAAAAAACTTCAAATGTTAATCATGCAGAAAACATACAATTCTTTTCACTAAAGGCAACCTGATAAGTGATGATCTAAATTTTCTTAACCCACAGTTTTTCTTTTGCTCCTTCCTATTTTCTATTAGCAACAGTTAAATGAGTCAACATTCTATTCTGCTTGCTAGAAAGCAAAGTAAGTGAATATTTCTCAGGTCATATTTGTGAAATATTACTTCCAACTAACTGTGCATGATAAAAATCACTTCCCCAGAACATCATCTATAACTAAGGAAATTTATTTTACTCGACTAATTAACAACAAGGATCTATTAAATGTCTTCCATGTGTCAGGCATTATGTTAGTTGTTGAGGATCCAAAGACAGAAAAGAAGCAGTCCCCTGCCCTCAAAGAGTTTATATTCTATCAAAGGAAACAACTTGTTCACATATAAATAGATATAAAATATATAGGAGATAGGCACTAGACTTGTGAGTTCACTGACATAGGGAACTTGTAGCCAGGGCTCTCCTACTACTAACATAAGTTAGCATCTTCAATGCAATTTATACTCTTAAAGAATTACCTGAGGGCATAATAAATAAATAGATAGTTATATAAGTAAATAAATGGATGGATAAATAGATAAATAAAAATAAAAAGTTAAGTGACTTGCCAAAGGACTTGATTCCAAGTATTCTTGGCTCTGTGATCACTTCTCCCACCATACAATGCTGCCTCTCTCCCAAAATGTATATAAAGTAAAAACAAGATAAGTTTTAGGGGGAGCAAGAGGAAGATACAGTTACTGGTAGAATTATGAAAAGCCTCATGTAAGAGACCTTCAATTGATCTGAGTTTAATTGAAATAATTTTAAGAGCCTCCATTCAAACCTATTCCAAATAGCCAATTATGACTTAGATGTTCTCAAAAGATGTGTCCTTGGAATACAAACTCCATCGATTTCTACCAATCTAAAAAGGTTTTAAATAACAGCCCAGTATTAGCCTGGACTTCAGTTATCCAAGAACCAGTCAACCAATCAACTCTGCAAGCAGAGGAATTTTTCTTCCCTGGAAATTCTCAAAGACACTAACAAACTTCTAGAAGAGTTCTGATCTACTTTACTGGAAAGACAATCCATTCTGTTTAAATTACAAATCACTAGAAAACTTAAGTAATTTTTAGGAGATATTTACATAATACATTTCCCTAGTTAAAAGGAAATAACAGCTTTTGAAATCATGAATAGGTATGGTTTGAGCACTAAATTTGCACCTAAAGCTGGCTGTATCACAGACAGTAGAGGAGAAAAATAGTTCCTACACCCCCAGAAATGATGATCTTCATCCCTTCAATAAATGCCTGAGTGCTTCCTGGTTCACAGTTTTGGAAAGGCTCTTAGAGAGAGAACTAAAGAGAAATATCAAAATTATGGAAGTCCACTAGAGTAGAAAACTATTAGAAATTCTCCTGATCCTTGAATTTGAAAAGGAAACAACTGAAAAGACTTTATTCTCACAAATGAAAGTGCTGAAGAGATGTTAAATGACTTGATTAATCTCACAACTGGTTGGTAATAGAACTAATATTAGAACCCACCTCTCCTAACTCCCAGTGCAATTATTTGTCATGATACACAGGTATTGTAGTTCAGGAAATTCTTTATAGAGAACAGCACCTAACGGTATATAATAAAATATAACTACATTATGAAAAGGGAGGTGGGCAGGTAGCCTAATAGGCCAGAAGGAAGGAAGGAACAAAGGAAAGTTCAGAAGGAGGAAGAAGAAGAAAGCACTTATTAAATATTTGTTATTTCTGCTATTGAATCATTATTTAGTTGTGACCTCATTTGGAGTTTTCTTGGCAGAGATACTAGAGTGGTTTTCCATTACCTTCTCCAGATCCTTTTACATATGAGAAACTGAGGCAAACAGAATTAAATGATTTGCCCAGGATCATACAGCTAGTGTTTGTCAAATAGTACTAGGCATTGTGTTAAACTTTAGGGTTACAATTAGAAAAGTAATGCAATCGATGGGTCTAAGGAATTCACATTCTATCTAGAAAAGATACATTTAAAAATTAAAAATGCAAGATAGAAAGGTTTGGTAATCTTTTTGGTTTTACATGAACAATGTTAGTCCATTGATTTAAAGAACAAAGATATCAAAAGATAGGTAGAATTTGTCCTAGACCATTTAATATTTAGCCTGGAAGAGAGAGAAGAGTAAGTACTGTTAATGGGAAGAATCTGGAAAGAAAAATTATTTCAAAAGATATGTGTTGAATGAAAATTATTTCATAATGTTTAAATCATTCTGGTAATGCCATCAGGTATGACACATTTAAAAACATGCTCTGATATTTTGAAATTAGCAATGATACACACATGCAGAGCATTTTCATATCTAGGAACTTGCAAAAAGATAGTAAACAGTTGAAAATCCTTTTAATCTTTATAGGAAGATATTATATGTGAACTTCAAAACTAATTCTGAACAGAAAGATCTTTCCAACAAAGATACAAAATATTTAGCAGATGATTAAATGCTGATGGATTAAAAGAAAAACCCTCTTCTCTCCATCAATTCTAGCCAAACCCATCTGTTTCATAAATCAATCTAAATTGCTATATAATTTAAAAACCTTATATGTCCTCTTAGTCCTGAAGTAAAATGTATGGGTTTTGTGTTGATTGCAACCATACATTATGTGAATGTGAAAAAAATCTACTTTTCTTAATGTGTGGACTACAATTTATTCTAATTCATTTTTGAAAAGCTAAGAGAGATACTTTTACCATAAAAAGAAGCTAATCATTAAAGAAAAACCTCCCTCAGGAATTATTTCAACAATAATATACATGACCTTTTTTCTTACTTTCTTTCTTCCTTTTAAAATTTTTTTACTAATCATATGTATCTGGACCAAAATTTCTCTATTCTTACATTTAATAATAGTGGAATATGGTGAATAGGATTTATAGTTATTTTCCTTTAGTGGGATAAGTAACATGTTTTCCAGGCTTTGGTTCGTCTTCAATGACAAGGAACCCATTATCTCCCAAAGTAGTCTATTCCACTTTTAGACACCTCTAATCGTTTAGAAATTTCACTTTACATCAAGGTAAATTTACCATTGTGCAGCTTTGCTCTTTTGTTCCTGATTCTACCCTGGGGACCACATACAATAAGTCTAACTCCCTCTCCCTCAGGACAATTTTTTCAAGTACTTGAAGACAATAATTACATCAGATCTCTTCTCTTTCAACTAAACATGTCTACTTAGTTTATACCAAGACGACCCAAGGCTCTTTGCTATTTCATTTGATCACCTCCAAATGCTCTGGAGTTTAAGGTTGTCCTTAAACTAAGGCCTGAATTGAAGACAACACTATAGATATGACCTCTTCAGAGCAGAATTCATAAGACTAGTACAGAATACATTCAGGGCAAAATCATGTAAGCTTTTTGTGCTGCCATGGCACTCTTAAATAGTACTGCATTTGTAGTCTATATAACCCCTAGATTTCTTTCAGGCAATCTATTACTATGCACTCCCCACCTTGTACTTGTTAAGTTGCTCTTTTTAATACAAGTATAACACTTTTTCACTTATCCCAGTATCTTATTAGATCCTGCCCAATGATCTCTACTGTCAAAATTGTTTTGGATCATGAGTCTGTCATTCATTGTGATAGCTATTCTTTTGTTGAGCTTTGTGCCATTGGCTATTCTGATAATCTACTCCTTTGAAATGCTATTAATGAAAAATATTCATAGACAGAGTTAAATACTGATTTCTGGGGCAATGCACAGATAACTTCCTAGCAAGTTGATATCAAGCCATCATGACCATCTTTGAGTCTAGGCATCCAATTAGTTTCTGAATTTATCTAAAAGTACTAACATCTATTATTCATTTCTCCATCTTTTCCACAGGAATAACATTAATACTTAATAATAGCTAACATTTACATGTGCCTACTATGCACCAAACACTGTGCTGTGACTTACAAGAATTATCTCATTTGCTCCTCCCAACAACTTTGGGAGGTAGATGCTATTATTATTATCCCCATTTTGATGTTATTGGTCCTTCATTCTCAAAGAAAACTAGTGAAATTACAAGGTAGATGTCTTGATTTGAATGTGAATTGGATTTAAATGAAGCAAAGTTATACAAAATCATAACCTTTCTCTCTCCCCCACAGTCATCCTAATGCAGTAGCATTTTACAGTTGTGGAAATTCAAGCAAACAGAAGTCAAGTGACTTGGAAGGTCACTTGGAAGTAAGTTTCTGAGGCTGGATTCAAAGTATGTCTTTTTTAGTTTCCTCATCTGTAAAATAAGCTGGAGAAGGAAATGACAAATCATCCCAGTATCTTTTCCAAGAAAACCCTTAACTAGGTCACAAAGAGTCAGACACAATTAAAATGGCAACAGTATTGTTTATTAAATATTCCTTTGATACATTTAAGAATTTTGCACAAAATGTATATCTATCTCATTCTTTTCCCTTTTTGAAAATCAGAATAGTCATCCTTAAATATCTGGCTGAAATCAAGGCAAAAATCTAAAACATTCTTCAAAGCCTAGTGAGCCTGTTTAAAAAACAGAGAAGGGTGGGGCAGAGCCAAGATGGCAGAGTACAGACACTACTCTCTGTGACTTCCTCTGATCTTCTCTCAAACCAACAGCAGATTAAGCCTCTGAACTAATTTTGGAGTCAAAGCACCCCAAAAATTTGGAGTACAACACATTCCCAGAAGTAGTTACTTTGGAGGAGCTTCGGAACAGGTCTGTTTCAGTCGGGCAGGGGGACAGTTTGCCAAGCTCAGACTGCAGCCCTGAGAGACAGGGCAGGAAGCTCAGCCAGGACTCAGAGCCTGGCAGTTTCTAAGCACCTGGGAAGTTTCTATGAGCCTTGCAACCCTGGTTGCAAGGAGGTACTTTAGCAGATCTGCCTTTTATGAAAGGTAGATTATAAACCACTATGAACCCTGGACTTAGCCCCCATAGCCCAGCACTGGAAGTCAATCAGCCGAACTGCCCCAGGGCAAATTAAAGCAGCTGTCGCTCATTTGCTTGGAACAGACCTCAAGCTTTTTTTAAAAAAAATGAATAAAAAACAAAAGAAGACCTCTCACCATAAACAGCTTTTATGGAGAGAACAGATCTCAAATCCTGAGGTTCATAAAAATAAAGCAACTCCAGAGGAAGTCACAAAGAGAGACATGAGCTGGTCCCCATTTCACAAGGCTTTCTTGGAAGACTGCATAAAGAATCTCAAAAGAGAGTTAAAAGAAAAATGGGGAAATGAATTGAAATCATTGCAAGAAGGAATGGAAAAAGCATGTAATGCTCTATGAAAGAAATGTGAAAAAGACACCAATTCACTGAAAAAAAAAAATTGGTGAAATGGAAAAAGTATGAAATTAACAATTTGGCCAATTACAAAAGGAGCTAAAAAAAGGTAACTGAAGAAAAGAATACACTAAAAATTAGAAATGAACAAATGAAAGTGGATGCATCAATAAGACTTCAAGAATAAATCAAACAAAAAAAAATAGAAGAAAATATTAAATGTCCCCTAGGAAAAACAACTGACCTGGAAAATAGATCTAGGAGAGACAATCTAAGGATTATTGGACTTCCTGAAAGCCATGATGAAAAAAAGAACCTAGACACTATCTTATAGGAAATCATGAAAGAAAACTGCCCTTATGTTTTAGAATCAGAAGGTAAAGTAGCTATCAAAAGAATTCACTGATCACCTCCTGAAAGAAAGCCCAAAATTAAATCCCCAAGGAATATCATGGCTAAATTCAGGACTATCTCCCCAAGGAAAGATGTTGCAAGCAGCTAGAAAGAAACAATTGAAATACCAAGAAACTGTAATAAGAATCACACAAGATCTGTCAACCTCCACATTAAAGAATGAAAGGACCTGGAATCAGATAGTCCGAAAGGCAAAGGAACTTGGATTATAGCCAAGAATAAGCTATCCAGCTAGAATGAGCATTATCTTTCATGGAAGAAAATGGACATTTAATGATATAGGTGAATTTCACCTATTTCTAATGAAAAGACCAGATCTGAACAAAAAATTTGACCTCCAAGCACAGAACTCAAGAGAAGCATTAAAAAATAAAAAGGAAAGAACTCTTGGGAACTATATTTCTATTATGGATATACTTATAGAATGGAGGTATAATTTGATTTTACTTTGATAATATGAAAAAGAAACTAGAGGTGAAAGGGGTATCATACTGGAAAAAGAGGAAAAAGAAGGTAAAATAAGGTTAAAAAAAGGAGGCAAAAATAAGGTAAAATCTCATGAAGAGGCAAAGAAAACCTAATATAATTGAGGGAAAGAAGGGAGGGGGATAAGCATTGTGTGAATCTTACTCTCATCAGATTGGGCTCTAAAAGAGAATATCAGACACATTTAATTTCACTGAGAAACTTGTCCTTCCTTATAGGGAAGTGGGAGGGAAAGGAGGAAAAGAAAGGGAAAGACTAATAGAAGGGAAAATAGAAGAATTAGGGGGAAAGTGTAAAAAAGGAGAAGGGGCTTTAAAGGGGGGAGGACAGTTTGAGGAAGGTGGTCATCAAAAGCAAAATACTGGGGAAGGGGGAAGGGAGAAAGGGGAAAAGAAAGAGAAAAACATAACTTTGGGTAAATAAGATGGCAGGAAATACAGAATTATTTATTTTAACTGTAAATGTGAATGGGATGAGTAAAGGGCGGGAGCCAAGATGGAGGAGATCAGACAGGAGTCTCTGTAACCTCCTCTAACTTTCCCTCAAACCAACAACATATGAAGCCTCTAGACTGATTTTGAAGCAAAAAAATCCACAATATCTGGAGGACAACATATTTCTAGAAGAAGATACTCTGGAAGAACTTCAAAACAGGTCTGTTTTAATTGGGCAGGGGGGTGGTCTGCTGAACCCAGACTGCAGCACAGGAAGACCAGGGCACGGAGCTGGAGCAGGGAGCTGGAACATGAATCGTCACAAGAGTCGAAACAGGAGTGGGAGCATTGTGCTTTTCACACACCCAGGAGTCTTCTGGGGGCCTCTTGGGCCAATCTGTCCTGATTGTGGGCAGGTGGTTTGGAGGATCTGCCTTTTGTGGAAGGTAGATTGTGAACCACTGAACCCCTGATGAGCATCAGACCTAGCTGCCATTACACAGCACCCTAGGGCGATCAATCAATCAGCAGGACTGATCAGCACCTTAAATAATTCAATCAGCAGAACTGCCCCAGGGTGAACTAAAGCAGAACTGCCCAGCACCTGACATAATTCAATCAACAGAACTGCCCAGTACCTGAAATAACTCAATCAGCAGAACTACCCCAGGGCAAATTAAAGCAGCTGTCCCACCTTTGCCTTAAACAGACCTCATACCTTTAAAAAAAAATGAATAAAAAACCAAAAAGAGCTCTCACCATAGACAACTTTTATGGAGAGAGGGAAG
Organism: Myrmecobius fasciatus; assembly: GCA_023553655.1. Lineage (NCBI taxonomy): Eukaryota > Metazoa > Chordata > Mammalia > Dasyuromorphia > Myrmecobiidae > Myrmecobius > Myrmecobius fasciatus. Next base: position 328,576 of record JAJPUD010001779.1, on the reverse strand, counting down.
AACAGACCTCAAATCCTGAGGCCCCTAAAGGTAAAGCAACTCCAGAAAAAGCCCCAAAGAGAGACATAAACTGGTCTCCATGTCACAAGGCTTTCTTTGAAGATTGCATAAAGAATCTTAAAAGAGAGTTAGAAGAAACATGGGAAAACAAAATGAGATCACTGCAAAATAAAATAGAAAAAATGGAAAAAATGAAAAAAGAATGCAATGAACAAAAAAAATATAATTGGTCAATTGCAAAAGGAACTAAAAACAGTAACTGAAGAAAATAAGACACTACAAATTAAAATCGAACAATTGGAAATGAATGACTCATCAAGACTTCCAGAATCAGTCAAACAAAAACAAAAAAAATGAAAAGATAGAGAAAAACATGAAATATCTCCTAGGAAAAACAACCGACCTGGAAAATAGATCTAGGAGAGACAATCTAAGGATTATAAGGCTTCCTGAAAGCCATGATGAAAAAAAAGAACCTAGACACTATCTTCCAGGAAATCATAAAAGAAAACTGCCCTGATATTTTAGACCCATAAGGCAAAATACTTATTGAAACAATCCACCCATCACCTCCTGAAAGAAACCCAAAAATTAAGTCCCCCAGAAATATCGTGGCTAAATTGCAGAACTATCATACCAAGGAAAAGATATTACGAGAAGCCAGAAAGAAACAATGTAATATCGAGGAGCCACAATTAAGATCACCCAGGAACTAGCAGCTTTGACTTTGAAGGATCAAAGGGCCTGGAATCAGATATTCCGAAGGGCAAAGGAACTTGGATTACAGCCAAGAATAAGGTACCCAGCTAGAATGAGCATTATCTTCCAGGGAAGAAGATGGTCATTCAATGATATAGGAGAATTTCACCTATTTCTACTGAAAAGACCAGAACTGAACAAAAAATTTGATCTACAAACACAGAACACAAGAGAAACATAAAAAGGTAACAAGAAGAAAAAAAAAAACTCTTGAGAACTATATTTATGTTATGAATACTTATAGAATGAAGGTTGATTTTATGAATCTATTATTACATTATTATTATTATGATATGATTATAGTAATTTTATGATTATTATATGATTATTGTGATTTTATGATTATTATGATATGATAAACTGAAAAAGAAATTAGAAGTAGAAAAGGGATAACATTGGAAGAAGAGGAAAAGGAGGTAAAATAATGTAAATTACATCACATGTAGAGGCAAAGAAAACCTATAATGATTGAGGGGAAAAAAGGGAGGGGAATGAGAATTGGGCTAATCTCCATCTCATCAGATTTGGCTCTGAGGGAATAATAGACATACTTATAAGGAAACAGGAGGGAAAGGGGAAAAAAAGGGATGGGTCTCTAAAGGGGAAGGATTGTTTGAGGGAAGTGGTTATCAAAAGCAATATAGTAGGGAGGAGGGAAAGGGGATAAGAGAAAAGCATAAGCTAGGGTAAATAAGATGGCAGGAAATACAGAATTAGTTATTTTAACTGTGAATGTGAATGGAATGAACTCTCCCATAAAGCAGAAGTGGATAGCAGACTGGATTAAAAACCAGAATCCAACAATATATTGTATACAAGAAACACATCTAAAACATAGAGATACATACAGATTTTAAAGGAGGGAAAGGGACCCACATGTGCAAGAATGTTTGTGGCAGCCTTTTTTGTAGTGGCTAGAACCTAGAAACTGAATGGATGCCCATCAATTGGAGAATGGCTGAATAAATTATGGTATATGAATGTTATGGAATATTATTGTTCTGTAAGAAACAACCAGCAGGATGATTTTAGAGAGGCCTGGAGAGGCTTGCATGAACTGATGCTGAGTGAAATCAGCAGAACCAGGAGAACATTATACACAGCAACAAACCTATATGACGATCAATTCTGATGGACATGGTTCTCTTCAACAATGATGCAATTCAAACCCGTTCCTATTGTTCAGCGATGAAAATAGTCATATACATCCAGAGAGAGGCCTGTGGGAACTGAGTGCGGACCACAGCACAGCATTTTAATGCTTTCTGTGAATATTTCCATGCATTTTGTTTTCCTTCTTAGGTTGTTTTTTTTTTCTTCTCTTTCTAGATCTGATGTTTCTTGTGCAGTAAGATAATTGTATAGATATGTATACACATATATTGGATTTGTCATATAATTTATCATATTTAGCATGTATTAGATTACCTGTCATCTAGGGGTGGAGGATGGGGGAAAGGGGGGAAAAGATTGGGAAAAAAAGGTTTTTTGCAAAGGTCAATGTAGAAAAATCACTCATATGTTTTGTAAATAAAAAGCTTTTAATAATTTTTTTTTAATGTGAATGGGATGCAGTCTCCCATAAAACAGAAGCAGATAGCAGACTGAATTAAAAGCCAGAATCCTACAATATGTTGTTTACAAGAAACACATCTAAAACATAGAGATACATACAAAGTGAAGGTAAAGGGCTGGAGCAGAATCTATTATGCTTCAGGTGAACAACAACAACAACAAAAAAGCAGGAGTAGCAATCTTGATCTCAGATCAAGTAAAAGCAAAGATAGATCTAATTAAAAGAGATAAGTAAGGTAACTATATTTTACTAAAGGATACCATAGATAATAAAGCAATATCAATACTAAACATATATGTACCAAGTGGTATAGCATCCAAATTCCTACAGGAGAATTTAAAATAGATGCAAGAAGAAATAGAGAGCAAAATTGTTAGGGCATAAAAACCTCAAACTCAAATGCAGAAAGACATAAATAATAAATGTATTCTTTCAGATCATGATGCAATAAAAATCACATGCAATATAAGGCCAGAAGAAAATAGACCAAAAGTTAATTGGAAATTAATTAATCTAATCCTAAAGAATGAATGGGTGAAACAGCAAATGATAGAAACAATCAATAATTTCATCCAGGAGAATGACAATAATGAGACAACATACCAAAATTTGTGGGACACGGTCAAAGTAGTTATAAGAGGTAATCTTAATATCTCTAGATACTTGCATAAAATAGAGAAAGAGAAGATCGATGAATTGGGCTTACAATTTAAAAAGTTAGAAAAAGAACAAATTAAAAACCCTCAATTAAATACCAAATTGGAAATTCTGAAAATAAAAGGGGAAATTAATCAAATTGAAAATAAGAAAACTATTGAATTAATAAACAAAACACAGAGTTGGTTTTATGAAAAAAAACCAACAAAATAGGTAAGCCTTTAGTTAATTTAATTACAGAAAGGAAAGAGGAAAATCAAATTGTTAGTTTCAAACATGAAAATGGAGAACTTTTCATCAATGAAGAGGAAATTAGAGCAATAATTAGGAGTTACTTTGCCCAACTTTATGCCAATAAATTTGATAATCTAAATGAAATGGAGAAATATCTACAAAAATATAGACTGCCCAGGTTAACAGAAGAGGAAATAAATTATTTAAATAGCCCCATTTTAGAAAAAGAAATAGAACAAGCTATTAATCAACTCCCTAAGAAAGAATCTCCAGGACCAGATGGATTTACATGTCATTTCTACCAAACATTCAAAGAACAATTAATTCCAATACTATATAAACTATTTGAAAAAATAGGGAAAGAAGGTATACTACCAAATTCCTTTTATGATACAGATATGGTGCTGATAGCTAAACCAGGTAGGGTGAAAATAGAGAAAGAAAACTATAGATCAATTTCCTAATGAATGTTGATGCAAAAATCTTAAATAAACTATTAGCAATGAGATTACAGAAAGTCATCCCCAGGATAATACACTATGACCAAGTAGGATTTATACCAGGAATGCAGGGCTGGTTCAATATTAGGAAAACTATCAGCATAATCAATTATATTAATAACCAAACTAACAAAAATTATATGATTATCTCAATAGATGCAGAAAAAGCATTTGATAAAATCCGACACCTATTCCTATTAAAAACACTAGAAGAGTATAGGAATAAATAAGCTTTTCCTTAAAATGATCAGTAGCATCTACTTAAAACCATCAGCAAGCACCATATGTAATGGGGACAAACTAGAACCATTCCCAATAAGATCAGGAGTGAAACAAGACTGCCCAGTGTCACCATTATTATTTAATATTGTATTAGAAATGTTAGCTTTGGCAGTAAGAGAAGAAAAAGAGATTAAAGGAATTATAGTAGGTAATGAGGAAACCAAATTATCACTCTTTGCAGATGATATGATGGTATACTTAGAACCCTAGAGACTTAACTAAAAAACTACTAGAAACAATTCACAACTTTAGCAAAGTTGCAGGATACAAAATAAATCCACATAAATCATTAGCATTTTATATATTACCAACAAAGTTCAGCAGCAAGAGATACAAAAAGAAATTCCATTCAAAATAACTGTCAATAGTATAAAATATTTGGAAATCTATCTGCCAAGGGAAAGTCAGGAACTATACGAACTAAACTACAAAATACTTTCCACACAAATAAAGTCAGACCTAATCAATTGGAAAAACATCAAGTGCTCATGAGTAGGCTGAGTGAATATAATAAAAATGACAATACTACCCAAACTAATTTACTTATTTAGTACCATACCAATCAAACTCCCAAGAAATTATTTTACAGATCTAGAAAAAGATAGTAGCAAAGTTCATCTGAAAGAACAAAAGGTCAAGAGTTTCAAGAGAATTAATGAAAAAAAGGCTGATGAAGGTGGCCTAGCTGTGCCAGATCTAAAACTATATTATAAAACAGCGGTTATCAAAACCATTTGGTACTGGCTAAGAAATAGAGTAGTTGATTAGTAGAATAGGATAGGATCACAGGACAAACTAGGCAATAACTATAGCAATCTAGTGTTTGACAAACCCAAAGACCCCAGCTTTTGGGATAAGAATTCACTATTTGACAAAAACTGCTGGGAAAATTAGAAACTAGTATGGAAGAAATTAGAGCTTGACTCACACCTAATACCACGTACCAAGATATGATCTAAATGGGTTCATGATTTAAACATAAAGAATGATATTACAAACATATTAGAAGAACATAGGATAGTTTACTTCTCAGACATGTGGAGAAGGAAGGAATTTGTGTCCAAAGAAGAACTGGAACTGTTAATTGAACACCAGATAGATAATTTTGATTATATTAAGTTAAAAAGGTTTTGTACAAACAAAACTAATGCAGACAATATTAGGAGGGAAGCAATAAATTGGGAAATCATCTTTACATTTAAGGGTTCTGATAAAGGTCTCATTTTTAAAATATATAGAGAATTGACTTATATTTATAAGAATTCAAGCCACTCTCTAATCGATAAATGGTCAAAGGATATGAACAAAAATTTTCAGATGATGAAATTAAAACTATTTCAAGTCATATGAAAAGGTGCTCCAAATCATTATTGATCAAAGAAATGCAAATTAAGATAACTCTGAGATACAATTACACACCTGTCAGATTGGCTAAGATGACAGGAAAAGATAATGACGAATATTGGAGGGGATGTGGGAAAACTGGGACACTGATACATTGTTGGTGGAACTGTGAATGGATCCAACCATTCTGGAGAGCAATTTGGAACTATGCTCAAAAAGTTATCAAACTGTGTGTACCCTTTGACCCAGCAGTGTTTCTGCTGGGCCTATATCCCAAAGAGATCTTAAAAGAAGGAAAGGGACGCACATGCAAAAATGTTTGTGGCAGCCCTTTTTGTAGTGGATAGAACCTAGAAACTGAATGGATGCCCATCAATTGGAGAATTGCTGAAGAAACTATGGTACAAGAATGTCATGGAATATTATTGTTCTGTAAGAAACGACCAGCAGGATGATTTCAGAGAGGCCTGAAGAGACTTGCATGAACTGATGCTAAATGAAATGAGCAAAACCAAATCATTATATATGGCAACCACAAGGCTATAGGATGATCAATTCTGATGGACATGGTTCTCTTCAACAATGAGATGATTCAAACCAGTTCCAGTTGTTCAGTGATGAAGAAAACCATATATACCCAGGGAAAGGCCTGTGGGATCTGAGTATGGACCACAACATAGCATTTTCATGCTCTCTGTTGATATTTGCTTGCATTTTGTTTTCCTTCTCAGTTTTTTTTCTTGTAGATCCTATTTTTCTTGTACAGCAAGAGAACTGCATAAATATGTATACATATATTCGATTTGTCAAGTATTTTAACATAATTAACATGTATTAGACTTCTTGCCATCTAGGGGAGGGGGTGGGGGGAAAGAGGGAAAAATTTGTAACAGAAAGCTTTGCAAGGATCAATTATGAAAAATTATCCATGCATATGTTTTGCAAATAAAAAAGCTTTAATAAAAAACAACAGAGAAGAAACTAAAAAGTAAAGTAATACTTATGAAAATAACCAGTGATATTTATATAGCACTTTACAGTTTGCAAAACATCTTCTAATTATTATGTCATTTGATTCTCATCATAACCTTGTGAAGTGCATGTTACAGATGTCATCTCCATTTTTACACATAAGAAGAATGAGACAGAGGTAGAATGAATTAAAGATGGATAAGAAATTAATTAATTCAGGCTATTCACTGTAAGGTCAAATACTGAAGCTGAACCTTAAATACTTCGGCCACATAATGAGGAGAGACTCAGTGGAAAAGATCCTGATGTTGGGGGGAAAATTGAAAGCTAAAGGAAAAAGGTATGTCAGAGGATGAGATGAAAATATAGTATCATGGAAATATGAACTTTGCCTGGCTTTAAGAGAAAGTGAGATAGAATGGCCTAGTGTGAGTGGGCTCACATGAGAGTCATTCATGACTAAATAACAAAATAGCTTTATTTAAGGAAGTCATGTACATTGGGAAATACATCTTTAATGTAACACTAAAAGATTCTCCCTTTATGCCTATTCCAAGGCTTATATTCTACTTATGCAAAAAGATAGCAATTGAGTAGGATCCAGCAAGGTCACAAGGTCTTTAGCCAGCTCCATCAACTTATAGAGGTGCTGGAATGAACAGGTCCATTCATTTTTTCCCACTTTCAATATTATTGATGTGTTTTATTTTCATATTTCCTAAATTTATGTATTACTTCTCCTTCATAAGAAATCTCTTATAACAATATAAAATAAGTAAAACTAATGATATAGTGATCTCATCTGAAAGTTCATTAAACATTTCACATCTCTAGCATACTGTAACAGAAATCAATACCTTCCCCAAAACATTTCCTAACACCTATCCCAAGAAATAAAAGGAAAATATATGTGCATAGTTAAGCAAAACAAATTCTCCTAATAATTATGTACAAAAATATGTTGCATTCTATACTCTAAATCCATCACTTCTCTAATATTTCATCCTAAGTCCTACAGAATAATGAACTGTTATTGAATTGATCATAATTCTTATGGCTTTTAAAGTTGTTTGGTTTTGCAGCATTACAGTTTATGTTGTTACTATAAAAATTATTCTTTTGGTTTTCATTTCATTCTTCATTCATTTTAAAAAATTTTAAAATTGTTCATTTTTATGCTATTGATGTTATAGTATAAATTCTTCTTCTGATTTTTCTCCTGTCACTCATATCAATTTCTGTAAGTCCACTGCTTTTCAAAATTATATATTTTATTATTTCCTACAGCACGATAAAATTTAAGTTCATTCATGTGCCACAACTCATTCACTCATTTCTCAATTCTTGGATATCTTTTTAGTTACCAGACTTTTTTTGCCAGCACCAAAACTGCTGAGATACTCTCTCTGTCTCTCTCACCACCTCACCTCCATCTCTCTCTCTCACATATTTAACATTAAGACCATTTTCCTCTTTCTGGAAAAAAAAATTCTCTTTTCAAAATAGGCTTGGCAGAGGCAGAGTGAAAGGCTATGTACTGCTTAGTAACTTTTTGTATATAATTCAAAATTATTTTCCAGAATTGTTTTCTCAATTCACAAGTCTACCAACAGTATATCAATGTGTATATTTTCCCACAGCCTTTCCAACATTTGTTATTTTGAATTTTTGCCATCTTAATCACTCTGATAGATATAAGAAAGAATCTCAAAATTGATTTAATTTACACTTTTCTATTTAATGGTGATTTGGAGCAGTTTTTGAATATGTCTGTAGATAGCCTGGGTTTCTTCCCTTGAGATTTGCCTACTCACACTGTTAGACCAATTACCATTTGGGATTGGCTCTTTTTCTTATAAATTTGAATCAGTTACTTACATAAATATTGGAAATGAGGTCTCATTCATTCAATAATCATTTATCAATCATTCATTAAGCATAGACCTTGCACAAATCTTTTTTGTCAAAAACCAGGGAAGAAACAAATAACTAAAATGTAATTAATGTTTTTAATGTAAGCTTTCAAACTGGAACATGAATTGACATCTGTTCTTTCACTCTAGGCATTAGAAGATGTTTGTTACCTAAAGATTATTTTTTTCCAGTGTCAAATTCTGTTTTTCACTTTCATCATTCTTCCCTCCAATTACCTTCATTTTTTCCTTCAAACAACAAACAATCTCTGTTAACCATTAAATCAATTTCATCTCTGAAGAAAAAAAAAAAAAGAAATACCAACAATCTTTCTTCTCTTGGTCTCTATGACACTGCGTCCTCTTGGTTCTCCTTTTCTTGGATTACTTCCAATTTTTCTCCTTTGGCTGGTTCCTCTTTCGTTTCCCATCCCCCTAAGACTATCTGTTCATCTCCCTCTCTCCATCTGTCTCTGTCTCTGTTTCTCTCTCTTTCTGTGTGTATATGTGTGTCTGTCTCCTCTTTCCCTTTTAATCTCTCTTTTTTTCTATCTCTCCTCCATTCTCTCTCCCACATATTCATCCTATTTTTTGTCCCTATGTCTATCTCTGCTATCTCTTTTTCTCTCTTTCTTTTTTTCTCTACTCTGTCTCTGTCTGTTTTCATTTCTATCTTTCTCTCTCTCTTTCTCTCTATTTGCGAGGCTGTGATCTCTGACTTCTCATGGCTCAAAATCTAGAGAGGGTTGAGAAAATCTAAGAGTAACCTTTCTGATTCTCTAAGACAAGAATCTGATTAAATGGTTATCTCTTTACATATGTCAAAGAGTGAGGAAATAATGACCTTTTTATTCAAAAGTGCCATTATTCAGAAAGTTGCTCTTCACATTTTAATATTGCATCCCAAGGACCTATATTTTAACCTTAGACTGACATGCTGACATGATGTTCTTTCATTTTAATATTGTGGCACACAAATTGAGAGATTAGCATAGAGATATAGCTAGGTGGTATCAGTAGGAGTATTAGACCTAGATCAAGAAGTCTAACTTCAAATCTGGTCTTGGACACCTACTAGTTGTGGGATCCTGGGTAAATCATTTCACCTCATTCTGCCTCAGTTTCTTAATCTAGAAAACTGGAGATAATAATAGCACCCATTTCCCAAAGTTGTTGTGAGGATCAAATAAGATAATATTTATAAAGTGCTTTCTAAACCTTAAAGCACTATACAAGTACTAGCTATTATTATTAACATAAATACATTGAAGAACATAACAAATTGTTCCTATTGTCATTCTCACTTTTATTTTTCATTACCATTTCTCCACCCATTTTGCTTTCTATTTACTTTTTATTTTTCAGTTAGTATTAATTTGGAGATATCAGAATAATAATAATAGCAAGCCATGCACTATAAGGCTTATAAAAATGCTTGACATGTTATCTCATTTAATTCTCACAACAACACTATGAGATAAGTGGTATAATTACTCCCATTTCACAGATAAGAAGATTAAGGCTGAAATCAATCAAGTAACTTACCCAGAATCACACAGCTAGTGTATGAAGCAGAATTCAAATTCCTCACACTGGATCCAACACTATATTCACTGTACCACCTAACTGCCTATAAGTTTCATTTTGTGATTCCACTTTGGGTAGTTCCTCTACTACCTAATCATAACTGATAATAATCAAATTGGTTCTTAAAGCTATCAAAATGGAACAAGTTTGGGTTGAGCCTATCAAGTGAATAATGATAACTTGCAACCATATATCTGGTTCTCTGAGTCCTAATGTCTCCATAAGTTCAGAAAGACCCATGTGTTGGGTGACAAACTTTTCTATCCACAGAAATCCTCAGTCACATCTACTACCAATTCATGAGAATGTCACAACTGGCATAGATTGAATAACTACCTACACTGACAAAACCTTGAAGCATTGAAATAAGTGTAGGAATGCTTAATATCTAACTTTAGGAGATGACAATTGCCATTTGTCCTTGGTTATCCTCAGGTAGGGCTCTCAATTTTGATTCCTCTGCTTTCATTTCAGGCACCAACAGCATTCACTTTTAGACAAGCTCCATCCATTCATTCCCAGAGATTTCAGATCAGAATCACAAAATAGTGACTGTGAAATCCAGATAATTCCTGTCCACATAGCTGGCATCTTTATTACTAAATCACTTCATTTTTAGACCACTTGGCTATGGGGGTACATTGGCTCTGTCAAACATATCTTGGTGTTCCCTTATGAAAGATCCACTTAGTACAGAAGAAAAATTTCAGTTTGATGAGTATATAAGAGGATATTATGAACAAAGTCATTCAAGGGGCATAGTAGGAGGGACAGACAAAAGACTGGAATGTTTGACCTGAGACCCTTTAGAATACAGATATACTTGTTCAACTTTAAGAATCCAATTGGGAACAGGTTTCTTGAGAGGCTGAAAAGATGCTTTCCATGACTATGGTGGTTTCTAGTTATTTTAGGGAATGTATGAACCAACTACTATCACAGAACCATGGCAGGCAGGGTGGGGTACATGGGGGAAGGAACACTTTTTTCTTTCTTTTTTATCATATGCATTTATAGGCATTGGATCTCAGTTGACTCTATTTCTCATACCAACAATGAATTTCAGACTTTCTCTGCTAAGATCTCAAATGATTTTCTCTTATTTTGCTTGTTAAGAAATATAAGCAGAAAATAAATAAAGAAGGCCAAAGTGACCTAAATAACAATTTGCCATGTCTTCTGCAGATTTAACTTGAAAGCGCTGATAAAGGAACTAGAGTTCCTTGGAGGCAACTTTGTAATTACAAAAGAAACACTCCAGAAACTAAAATGGCTAATATATTTAAGGTAATTCCTTGTGAATAGATTTCTGCCACCACCATCCATTTTATTATCGTATTTCTCAATTGCTTTCTTGCAGTTCTCTAACAGAAGTCTCAATTCAATCTCTTGGTATTGTTGGGAGCACTTGTCCAGAGTAATGACACCTGACAGTAGGATGTCATTATTTTACATGCAACTTACATTATGTGGTCATTACCTTATCCTTTATAAGCAGACACTGAATCTCATATTAGCCTTTTTTGTTTTCATATTAGCCTTTAACAGTAAAATTTAGAGGGCATTTTCCAGGAAATCTTGGAACTTAATGGAAATATATTTGTTTCTTTATTTTTAGGCATTTTAGTAATTTTTTTTGTTATTTTTAGTCAGTCATATGTACAGAATCTTGACATTCTGAGATAACCCTTGAAAATGGAGAAAGGAGTTTTCAGTGCTTTCTTTATATTAGAGTGACATCTCCAGAGCAGAATAGTAGGCACAGTATTACCATGTCACTGTACCCTGTAGTGAAATTGCTCCCCACTTCCCTTAGATAGTTCTACTACCTAGATCCATAGTTCCATTCTGTAGCATCTAACATGGTGCTTCAAAGAATTTAGTTAAATTCCACTTATTTGTAATTCAGAGACCACAGAATTTTTAAAGTGGAGGACGCTGTTTCCTAGATTGCTCCCATTCTTTCCATTCATCCTTTACTCTACCCCACTCCCTCAGATTGAGTGAAGGAGCACTTCTGCAGATGAATGGGAAGAATTACAGTTTACTACTAGCTCATTCTTTCTGGAGTCAGTGAATCAGAATTTAAATTCAGATCCTATTGTTTAGTATCTTGATGAAGTGACTTCAGTTATCTGGACCTCTGTTTCTTCAGCTATAAGTAAAGGTCTAAAGATTTTCTCTAAGGTCTCTTACATCTCTGAAACTTAAGATCCTATGGCCATGAGTAATGAATTCAAACATTAATAATAATAGAACCATAGTTCTCCGACATCATGCTTCACACTTTCCTCTCCTAGACCATCCTTTCCTTTGAGGCTACTATTATTTAATGAGTTGGAATACTTTGTTTTTTTTCTCCTGCCTCTTATGTTTCATTCACAAAAAAAAAAAGGACCAACAGTTGGTATACCCATGCTGTAATCCCTGTTTTTAAAAAGCCATCGCTTTCAGATTTACACTAATAAAAATTAGGAATATTTCTATTCTTAATGCTTTCCAAGTTAAGTTTCATGTGGCAAACATATTGTGATATCCCTTTATGAAAGATCCATTTAGCACAGAAGATAAATTTCAGTTTGATGTTTAGATAAAAGGAGATTATGAACAAAGTCATTTGAGGGGCATGGTAGGAGGTACAGACAAGAGATTGGACTGGCATTTTTTTTCAAAGCAGGAAGCAGAAGATGGATCTCTCTTCTCTTTATTTCTCACCAACTCTACCAACCCCTCACATAGGCGAGGGAGTAGAGTAATAAATCTGTAGCAATCAGAAATGAATCCCATGTGATTGGTCTTTTGAGCCAAGAGTTACACTAATAAAAGAAAAAAGGGCAAATAATATGAAATGAGCTACAGAGTTTTGTGGAGAATTCATTTTTTATGTTTTGCTATGTACACACACACACACGCATACACAGAGAGAGAGACAGAGAGAGAGAGAGAGAGAGAGAGAGAGAGAGAGAGAGAGAGAGAGA
>JAJPUD010001779.1:292662-315764 GCA_023553655.1 Myrmecobius fasciatus | reverse complement strand
AGAGAGAGAGAGAGAGAGAGAGAGAGAGAGAGAGAGAGAGAGAGAGAGAAGTATACATTTTGGGTTTAATTTCCGAATAAGTTTAATTTTAAAAATAATCAAATGAGGATCTGAGAACAGATTAGTTGCTTCATCTTGAGGACTCCTACCTTCTGGTATCCTATGTAGTCATGGTGATTCTTATTATCATGTAATAGTAAACATCCAATGTATTATGAATGGGATATGTCTATATAATGGCCACTTTGGATAAGATAAGTACTTTGAGATCTTGATTAAGGGCATGCACAACTTTAGTCTTTTTTTTTAACCTTAGCCTTATTGCTTTTTTTCCTCTGCCTGCCCCCTACTCTACCTGCTCCCCCCAAGGTGTATAGGGCAATTACATCAAAGAAGACAAACAACTAAGCATTAAGAGCAGTCCCCACTAGAGTGATAACCATCCACCTTCCCACAACCTCTTTATGCCTGTCCACCAAGTATACTGACACTCCTCTGTTTTTCTCTTGTACTTGATTTTCAAGAGAGAGCTGGAGAAATCTCGACATATTTGAAAGACAGGAAGAGAGAGTGCTGGAGAAGGTAGGCACTCTTTACAATCTATTGCATGGGTTCATGTGGACTAATCAGAAGCCTCTAGCCTCAAGAGCTGAAAGCACCTATCTTTCCAGAAGTAACTAGGAACCAGGATCAGAACTTGTTGGAACAATCCCCTAGCCTGAACATGTCACAGGAAGTAGCTAGGGTAAGCAGGAATATTCTCATGTATAAGCCATAGGATAGACACTTACAATTCAAAATATCAGGTCAGAAACAACTTGATTAACTAGTTTTCCTGGTATAGCTTCCTAGTAATTAGTATTATCTACAAAGTAATTCCTATTACCTACAAGCATGTGCATGTAGACCCTACGCCCCCAGAATCTGCATTTGATCCTTCTTTCTGAGAGGAGTAATTCATTTTGGACCCCTACTCTATTTCCAATCAGCACTAACCAATTTACTAGAGTCATTTCAAAGTTCTGTAAATAAGACCCCAGATCTGTGAACCACGGATTCTAAGTTCACTTGCTTAACTATAGGAAGTTAACTAAAGACACTCCAGCCTTGTTTTGCCTTGTAATGATGTCCAAGCTCAGTTTGACAAAAGTGAAAATTACATGGAAAGTATCCCAAAATATTTTTATATCTCCAAACCAATCACTTGTCCAATAGGAGCAGATGGTCATCTTAAGACCACTTGGGGCATTGACTATGATAGATTGTACCGTTACCTTCCACCCAAATTAAGGAGGAACCTCCATCTTATGTGGAGATATTCCTTGCTTCACCCAACTTGTGACCCTGCTGATATATTATTTTGCTTATTCAATGGAATTATTCTGTATTTTGTATAATTATTCCAGAATGATGATAAAAATAGGGCTGTGGAAGGAGAAGGCATCTCAAATTATGAGAAAAATCTGAGGTTCACTTCATTAGAGGGGACTGTGGACCCCTTTAATAAAATGCCATTGGCTCAGACCTCTGCCTTAGTCTCTCTTATTGTAGAAGGGATAATTTTAATTCCCACAATCCCAACTAATTTCTCTTCTTCCCTTAGTAGCTAAATTCAAAAAGGCCTTCCACAAGAGCTACCTTTATTTTCTAACCCTAACCCTCTCATTTTCTTCTTAACCCCTTATGATCTTGATACTGATCTTATCGTTCTGCCAAAACTGCTCTCCCAAGCTATTAATCATTTTTTAGTTGACAGATCCATGGTTATGTCTCAATTCTTATTCTCCTTGACTTGACTTGCAAGTATATCATTTTATTCCAGCATCAAACCTGAACTAAAACAGTGTTGGTGTTAGTGACTCTTCTAAGATTCAGTATAGTTACAGCAGATAAGATGTGATAGCTTGTGGCTATCATTGTGATTGGGTTGAGGAAAGAGTATTATAAATATAGAGGCTGGGATTGATCAGATGGCAGAATACTATTGATCATACATAAAGAATTTTCTCTATGGGACAGGGAACAGGCACCGGCTCAGACAGATTTACCTCCAAGGGGATTTGAAGGAGTTGTCTGAAAGAATAAACAAAATGCCAAGGTTAGAATTCCCTGGGTTTATTTTTTTGTTGTTGTTGATAAACTGGTGTGCTAGCATAAGACTGAAAGTAAACTGGGTCATTGGATTCAGCAGCTGAAGATAGAGCTCTGAGCTTTCAGAAATCAAAAAGACACTAATGAAGTAATGACTTCCAGTGTGAAGAGATCTCTCTTAATGAAGGTTGGCTTGGAGGGGGCCCAGTCAGGCATCCAGTCTATGGTCTCTAACCTACAGGCTCTGGTTTCTGTTGAGGTTGAAGCCATGAGATTAGAAGAAAATCAAATATGGGGTAAAGATTTGACAACTTATACTAATGATAAAAGCTATGGACAGGAATGCTTTGTTCCTTTTTCAAGTGAGGGGGGTGGTATTTAAATCTGTGCTTTAGTTCCCAAAAGATCTGATATACCCAATATCAACCTGACTCAGGGATAATTAGATCCCATCTTCTGGGTGGAGCACCAATGCTTTAGCTATGAATCTACCCACATACTCATAACCATATGGGTGTAGGTGAAATTTAAGCAGGATATTGAAAAAGTTGTAGTTCTTACAAATATTGCTGTCAATGGAATTGTTGTTCATCCTTCATTTTTGAAGACTAATATATCAATTTCAATGAGATTAAAATTTGCCCATAAATTGGATTTAAGTGAGATAGAGTTCCACAAATTATGAGTCCTGTTCTCTTCTAGAGTCATCAAAGTAGCAAGACAAATTATAATTGTCTTTTCAGCCAAGGACAGCAATGTATGACAATAGCTTTTTCAGTTTCTTACTAAGTTCTAAGCTCTCCAAAGCATTCCCTTCAAACATCTTCATGGATGTTGGAACAAATCATTCTCATCTACTCATTCTGCTGAGAGAAGTCTTCATATGATAGGGTAGGCATCCCCCTAACTCACCAGTGGGTTTAATGGGCTACTTTCAATCTGTCTCTGAGATGGTTTATCAAAGTGTAACTCCTGTTATGATGTATCAGAGTATACACCAAAGAGTAACTTTGGATACTTGGAGTATATCCAAGACCTTTAGCTTCTTTGAGCCACAGGTGGGAGTTGAGTCCCCAGGTGGACACCAAAGTGTGTGAGCACCCTGAATAGGACTTGGCAAGCCCTTTCACTAAATCCCCCCTGAATACCCTATCCATCACTGTCATGGGATCAGATACTCTGGGAATGGTCAAGGAACTCAAAAAAAAAAACCCTAAGGAGAGGGCAACGATACCCTCTCTCCTCTCTCAGAGAGAGATTTGGATGTGACTCTTAAAACCTGGGGTCAATAAGAAAGCCATTGGTGTGCTAGTAAAACTATATGGGGAAACACAGTACCAGAGCATTAGGGGTCCTTCAAATCCCACCAATCCCCGAGGTAATCCTCTGAAGCCTTTGCCTAAATTTATATGCAGAGGAGGCTACAAAGACCTTTGATGGAAAAGGTATTATGGGTTCTTTGTATGAACCCTTTCAACAATTTTTACATAGGTTATTACTATGGATAAGGTCACAGACTTACCTGAACCATCCCATGTAGTTAACTCATTACAACATCAGGTCTCTAGTAAAGGATATTCTTTTCTAGTGATGAATACTCTTATTACTAACTTCCCTTAAACCAAATCTGTGTTACCTATAAAAAGGCAGATGGGTTCTGGCATCTTGAGCAAAGTCATCATACCCATCACTACAGGTGTGCATGATCTCATCAATGATATTGATCAAGTAGTACAGACAGAGTGAGTGAGTGGTATGGAGTTATCAATCTTGTCAATGCTTTTTTCTCTATTCCTGTAGCTAGGGTTAGTCAGGACCTTGGAAGGCTTTTTGACACAATAACTTCAGGGGCCCGATTTAGAGAGCCCACTAATTCCAAAAGTTCTCTATTCTTTTCTACCTTTCTTTCTTTTGTTCTTAAAGACTCTGCTTTTTCTGGCAAGAGGTTCTCTCCCCCGCCCATAAATTTGGCCCCTCTCCATAATCTGTTGTTAGAGCAGTTAGTTTTTCCAGTGGTTAGACCATTGGCCTAAAATCAGGAAAATTCAAATTCCTAAATTCCAATCTGACCTTAGACACTTCTTAGTTGTGTGACCCTGGATAAGTAACTTAACTCTGCCTCACTTGTAAAATTATCCAGAGAAGTAAATGTCACACTACTTCATGATCTTTAACAAGAACATCCCAAATGGGGTCAGGAAGAGTCAAACATAACTGAAAATCATTGAACAACCACAATGAAGAAAAGTTTGTTGTTAAGCACTGAATTCAATTTTCAGCCCATATACAGTCTTTTGTGGTTTTATTTTTCCTCTTTTCAGTTTAAAAAAAAAAGAGGGGAAGGGGAAACAGGATCCTGAGAAATGACTTAATACGTTGATCATTCCCATCTTGGTTTTGTTTTGTTTTATTTTTTTACTTTTTCATTTAAACTTCATTAGGAAGACAAAATTATACACATGTTCTAAATGGTCCAAATCCTACAACTACCCACACTCCAATATGTAAAATAATTTTTTAGAAGGAAGAAAGATAAGCTCAGTCTCTTAACTAACAGGAAACTACTCCAATTGGAATCCAGCATAAAAAAAAGGAAGAGGGTCTGAGGTATAGGATCATGGAGTTAAAATTGGAGAGACATCAGAAGCCATCTATTATAACCCTTTCATTTTATAGCTAAGATTCAGTAGTATTAATGTAGAAGTAAATGTATTGTCCAAGGGTACATGTTAAAGAACTCAGGTCTTTTAACTTCAGAACCTGTGCTCTTTTCACCATGCCAGAGTGAAGAGGGTATAGGTAGAATTAACAAAACTTAGCAATAGTTTGATAGGAGAAAAAGTCGTTTAGAATGAAGAGTTAAATTAAGGCTGACTCAAACTGTAAATGTTATTGACTTGTAAAGATGATGGTGTCCTCCTATCATCATGAGTTAAAATTCGGAGACTCAAAAATTAAAGGACCATCGTATACCTCTGAGATCTTGCAACAGTAGGAGAAACGTAGAAAGCAGAACAGAATAATCCTTCAGCTTCAGGGGGAAAACAACAAATTGAACTTTTTTTTAATCAACACAGACACTCCATTCCCAAAGCCATAATCTTTGATGTGTCACGCTACTGCCTCAATTGCTTACTTCTTACAGATTGAGTATTCTCAGTGGCCATGTGAAGTGTCTTATGGGGCTTTGGAAAATGACACTAATATACTGAACAAAGGAAAAAGAATACATGTGCTGATCTTGAAATTGACTCATTTTGCTACACTTGGATAACATTAACTAGGGAATAAGAACCAAAAGATTTTATGTAAAACCTGTCATTTTATTTCTATAGAGAAATAACATCCTCCTTTTGCAGATTCAAATGATTTTATGCAAAGAAAAGAATTTGCTTCTCTCCCTATTTTATAATTATTTCTAAACAGAAGTAACATGCATTCTCTTAGTTACCCAGATCTTGTAACTTAGGTCAGGTGAAAGACATCTTGGGGAATGGTACAATTGACAAGTAGGCAGAGGTTGACAAAAGATGGAATGAGAAAACTTTAGCATTTTCATACATGGTTCACAAGAAAGTACAAAAAGACGGGGATGTAGCCATTTCAAAGGGAATGAGAATGATGAAGGCTGTCTCTTTACATGAGAAACAGTGATGGCTATAGCCCAGGGTATTATGAGGCCCAAACAATATAATAGGTATAAAAGCCCTTTGCAAACATTAAAACTCTGTTAAAATGTCACTTATTATTGTTAGTATCGTTAACCTATTGCCACTAAGCCTCTGGTCTAGTGATGGGGATTCATTCTGAGAGTTCTAGACTAAGTTCTTACAATGTTTATGGAGAAAGACAGAGGTATTTTGGTAAATGTTTAACACCAGCTTTTCCAGAAGAAGAAAAATAAACAAATTCTTTAAGTTTAATCTGCATTATTAACATTTTCTTAGTTGAAGCAATAAACAAAACAATAACTCAAATCTCTGATTTGTAATGATTGCTGATTTCTGAGGTGAAAATAGGCACACTGAAAATTTAACAAAGACATCTCAATCTGGCTTCACACCCCTATCTCTACCTATGCTGGAGAAAAGGTCACTAACATCACAGATGCTTTTAATGGAGAAATGAAAATCCATAACTAGAAGTGCTACACATTTGTTTATGCATATTATTATACATATAACATATGTATACAGTTCCCTGTCTCCAAATAGAAATGTATCTGGTCATCAAGATAGGGTATATTGACAGGTACTATCTTTAGACCTCCACCAAGTCTAAGGGGCTCAAACTTCACATGTGGGACTTAAATTCCCTTAGATGACCAGGAAATTGTGAGGCAGGTCTCAAGGATAGTTTTCTACCTTTTAGGGGAAAATAACTCCTGTTTGGGCATGAAGTATACTCCTCATTGGTAGAGGGTTGTTGGTTAGGAATCAGAAATACTGATAAATATTTGTTTAACCACACCTAGAAAAAATTACTGTGTAGGCTGATAAGGTTAAGAAGTTAACTTCTGAAGTATGTAATTAAATAAAAAATAAACATGAGAAAAATTCACAAAATAATACTTGTGATAAAATAACTCTATATGTTTATTTGTCAGCATGGGCAAACCTTCTCCCTCTGTGAATCCAGGTTTCTTCCTCTATATGATTTGTAATAGATTACTTCAGGATTCCTTCCAATCCTAATATTTCATGCCCTGGATGCAGAGAACTTTGGCCCCAAGCACTGGAATAATAATCTTAAAATTAAGTGTAAACATAAGAACCACTGAAACATGAGGCTTCCAAGGACCAAACATTGTAGGAGTAAAAACAATGAGTGTCTTCAGAAATATAATCATAATCTGAAGCTGGAAGAGTTGGAAGGGAACATCTAATCCGATTCCTTAATTTCACAGAGGGCGAAACTGAGGCCTGATAAGACTGAGTCGCTGAACACTACATATCTAGACAAGGCAGAGACCATCCTCTCTCCATTGTACCAGACTTCCTCCTATTTGATTTAGTTATCACAGAAAATGGCACCTGGCTTTTTCTATTCACAATAACAACAAAAAGGATGTCTTTCAAGTCATTAGTTATAATTGCCAGAGCTAGCTTAGTGTTTGGGAGATTGAAGGAAAGTGTGGGAGAAAAGTTGATCTCAACTGTTATATGCCTGTAAAACTTGGACAATATGCCATTGAAGGCCAGAAAACAGAATCACTTCCATTTGAATTATTTCAGGAAGATTCTGAAAATCACCTGGCAAGATAAGATATTGGATGATGAGGTCCTTCCTTGAGCTGACCTGCCAGGGACTCAAACTCTACTGCAGAGAATGTTACTTTGATGGCTGGTCACATAGTACAGATGCCAAATCCATGCTTATCTAAAACAGTATTTTACAAAGAATTCACACAAGGAAAGTGTTCATGTGGAGGTCAGGAGTGGTACAAGAACACTATCAAGGGTATCTCTAAAGAACTTTAGTATCATTAGTGGAACATGGGAAAAACTGGCACAGGACCACTCAGCATGGCCTGCCCACATCAAAGAAGGTAATTTGCAACATGAGCAAAGCCGAATCAAAATAGCACAAAGGAAACATGAAATGATAAACAAATTTAAAGACACAGCCATCCCAAATGTTCAAACAAATTATTTGAGTCTAACCTGAGATTCCTGAGTCACATTGGATTGATCAGCCACAGTGAAACACATTCTACCATGATCCAAATGTCATGATTGCTTTAGCTCTCTTCCAGTATGAAGGATGATCCAGAATAAGGACGAACACTAACAAAAGAGAGAAAAGAGAAAGGGTGGAGGAGAGAGGGAAAAGACTGAAGAGATGGCAGGAAGAGAACTAGATTAATCAAAAAAAAAAAAAAAAAAAAAAGGAAAAAAGAACCTGGCAAAGGGAGAGGGGAAGACCAGAATCAACAAGCCAATTGTAGCTCATCTTCTCTAATGACAGAGCCTACAGTACACCCATAAGAAAGAAGTTCCTCTTTATTCACACAGGTTTGTAAGATTTTTGTATAGTCTTATCATCTCTCCCTAGAGTTTTTTTGTTTTGTTTGTTTTGTTTTGTTTTGTTTTGTTTTTGCTAGCTGGAAGAGTTTGGAGTCATTAACAGACTTGGAAGTTTTGTCGTGTAATGCCTCCTACAGATGATTTACAGGTGTTAATAAGACTAAGGCTAGGACTAATTTACAAACAATTCCAGGCTTTTCCCTTGTCTTTTTCAGAAAACTGACCAATTATCCTTGTCTTCTGTTTTCTGCTCCTAAGATAGTTCCCTATCCATGACAAAACCATTTGACCATTCTCCTGCTTATTGGTTTAAGAGACATTCTTGGAAGTAGAATTTTATCAAAAGCTTTTTGAACATCTTAAAGAAATTACATTTAAATGTTCTCTATTTTCACAGCTAATTAGCCACTGAAAATATTGTAATAAATTGCTAAACTGCTATGACATAGTTTCCCTTTATAGAAAATATGTTGCCTTTCCCTTATTATTTTTATTACCAACTTTTTTGGAAGAAGAAAAAAAAGGAGGAGGAACAGGAGAAAGAGAAAAAGGAGGGGGGAAAAGGAAGAGGATAAGAGGAAGAAGGAGGAGGAGGAAAGGAGGATGAAGGAGGAAGAGACAAGGAAAAGGGGAGGAGGAAGAAGAGAAAGGGAAGAAGAGTAAGAGGAGGAAAATCTTTTCTAAATCTCACTAAATCTTTACTACTAAATCTAGAAATGTAGAAATAAACAATAATTATTTCTACCATTTTACACCTAAATCAACTAGGCAAATTTACTTGAGAAGCTCTCCAAAAGTAGTTATAATCCAATTTCCCATTGCTTGCCTTTTTGAAGGTAATCTTGAGGATATCCTGATGAACTATCATCTAAATGCCCTCTCTTCACAGTGGCATTATAGTAATTATATCAAGCCCAGAAAACTACAAGGCCTCCTCAGTGAAATTCACAATCATTCAAAATAGATTGCTCTAATCACCCACTCTTTAAAAACAACATGGATGAAAAATCATATTGCTCAGACTTTGACACACATCTAAACAATTTTACAAGATTGTCAAATCGTTCTGTTGGTGTGTATATCCTGGGAAGGCACTTCGGATGAAAAATAAAGGTGAGTTAATATAGAACTGGTTTGATTGTATTTGGAAAATATATAGCTCTTTCCATAATCTCAAAGAGCTTGGGGTGAAGGAGGAGAAAACACCAGAAAAAAAAACATCTAAAACACACCTATTCTT
The DNA here is from genome assembly GCA_023553655.1 of Myrmecobius fasciatus. Classification (NCBI taxonomy): domain Eukaryota; kingdom Metazoa; phylum Chordata; class Mammalia; order Dasyuromorphia; family Myrmecobiidae; genus Myrmecobius; species Myrmecobius fasciatus. The sequence continues at coordinate 306,407 of JAJPUD010001779.1, read as the reverse complement.
CTTATGAAGGTATTTGGTTGATGTGATGAATGTATGTATGTATGTATGTATGTATGTATATGTATACACACATATACTGTACTTACTATATATGTAGATATATGTGTGCATATATCTACATACATACACACACATACACACAGAGCTGTGTATGACTCCTTTTGGAAGGAAGACAACACTTATTAAGCACTTACAATGTGTTAGTCACTGTGCTTAGCTTTCAGAGTTGTTTTTATTTCTAAAGTAGTCATTATGTAAAATCTTCTCCTGGTCATTTATTCACAAAACACTATTCACAAATAGTATCTTATTTAATTGTTCCAACAATCCTGGGAAGTAGGTATTTTACTCTCTAAGGACTTAACTTATTTAAAATATACGGAAAAAAAGTAGTTTATATACCTATTATAATAATCCTTCGTGTACTTGAAGCCATGTTTTAATTCACTACTTAGCCTTTTTTTTTCCAAGTTAAATAAACTCAGCTATCCAAATTTTTGTTCCTAGTACCTATTTTTTGCACACAGACTGTCCAGTTCGTTTCCTTTTTCCACATCCTTCAACAAGCAGAGATAAAAATGGAAACAGAATCTTACTGAAAAAAAATCGTCTTTGTGAACCATTTTGGAAATCAATTTGGAATTCTAACACCCCCCCATCCTAATCACTAAAGCATGCATACTCTTTAACCCACTTATATCATCCAATAGGCTTATATCTCTCAAAGAGTTAAAGAAAGAACATGCTCTATATATACAAAAACATTCATGACTTCACTTTCTGTTGTAGCCAAGATCTGAAACCCAAGAAGATTTCCATCAAGGAGGGAATGGATGAACAAACTATGGTGTATGAATGTAATGAAATGAATATTAAATGATAAAAGGGACGTATTCAGAGATCTTTGGAAGACTTGTGTACATTGATGCAAAGTTGTTTGTTTTTTTTTTTTTTAAATAACCAGGAGAAGATTTTACATAATGGATACTTTAGAAATAAAAACAACTCTGAAAGCTTAAGAGCTAAGATTGATATAACAATCAAGTTACTACAGAGGTCAATGGTAATAGACTAGAAGCAAAGGTAACATCACCGGTATTGATGGGTCAGTAATGGAACAGAGTTGGAGGATGAAACAAATATTTTTACACATGGCCAACACATAGATTTGCTTTGTTTGACTATATTTACTGTTTACAAGGGAGGCAGAAAAAGATTGAAGGGTAAGTGTCAACAAAACATTTTAAAAGTGCATAGAACAGAACAAAAGAAGTTTCAGATAGAACACAAGTGGAGCAGCTTTTGAATGAAGATATCAAAATGGAGCACTGAGTTTCTTAAACTGTGGTTTACAACCCCATATGGAGTCTTCTAACTGAATGTGGGGGTTGTGAAATTATGACTTATTATCAATAAAGTTTAATCTCTATCTATATACCTGGAGTCATAAAAAATTTCTCAGGCTAAAAAGGGTCACAAGAAGCAAAAATGTAATAATCCCTGATTATTATAGTATATACTTTAAAAAAGACTATGAAATAAAAATCCATGGTTTCATAGACAATCCTTTTTTTCTGCTTTGCATATGAAAATGCTTATGTTCACTGTTGTTTGTCAAATTCAAAATGAAAGAAAAATTTAAAATATGTATACTTATAAAAAGAAAGACAAATGTTCAACTGTCAATACAGTCAAACACTTACTTCTAAGTATTTAGATGTCACAAGATTACTATTATCATTTAAAGTGATAGTTAACTTTTTAATAGCAACCTACTTTCTTCATGTTTTTGACTTCTAGCACACTCTGACTGGGTTTTTTTTTGTTTGTTTGTTTTTGTTTTTTTAATCACAGTTGTATCTGGTTAATCTTATCTTATAACCATGCACATTTATTTTTAGCTTTCAGAATTGTTCTTTACACTTGTCCTTTATGTATTTCCTTTCATCCTTTGAAATATAATTCTTTTGTTCTAAATTGTTATACCATTTGTCCAATTCAACTCAATCATTCAAATAACCAAAATATTTGTAATGAAAGCATAGACCTATATTTTGTGAAATCCATTAGATTATAAATTCTTTGAGGGCAGACACTTGTCTTTTGCCACTTTTTTAATCCCCAGTGCTTAGCACAGTGTCCAACAACATAGTAAGTGCTTAATATATATTTGTTGAATTGAATTGATTATACTCAACATATTCTTCTGAATAGAATATAACTTTTATCATAAGAACTTCCAACTTATTCATTTCATTTTTTTCATAAGTTATGGAATATTCTATAGAGATGATATACATAAATCAGCTTCTGTTTATATTTTGGTAAAAAATTCTCAGTGTAATGCCCCTCAGAAAGCTTGCTCCAAGTATTTTGTAAACATTTGTTTCCAATCCAAGGAAAAGGTCTCAGTCTAGACACAAAGGATTATGGTGAGCATAATTACTACATGCGGAAATGCAAAAAAGCAGTGATGATAAATTAGCTTCTCTCACTAAAGACTGTTAAATGAGAAGGTAACCAAAGAACAGCTCTTTTTGGGTGATAAAAGCACCAGTTCTTCCTTTAATATCAAACTGTCCAGGTTACCTCACTTAGAAATACCAATCATATTGGCTAAAAGAATAAAAAGAAAATCTCATCAAAAACAACAAAGGACATTTAGGAAGTTTAGAGGCTATTTTTATATTATTCAAAAGTGACTAAGAATTTTGATCAGATAGTTCAAATTTCATACTTTCTGGCACTTTCCTCTTAAAAAAACAAACAAACAAACAAACAAAAAAAACACTTCTCCCACATCCTAAATCAAACAACTATCTTATTAGTCTTCTGTTGATTTTAGCCAAGTAAACTAAACAACAGGGGAAATAGAAAATATTTAATGATTGAATCATTACTCAAAGCCACACAACCAATCAGGAGCATAGCTAGAATCAGAAGTTAGATCCTCTTGACCAAAGCTTTTTCTGTAAACAATGTTTTTATCAAAACGTACTGTTTTTGACTGTTCTTTCAGATCAGAGAATACTAGGTGCTTTCTGGCCTTAATGATATAATAGCATTTTTGGTGGCATCTTAAGTTTTGCAAAGTGCTTTAGAAATATTATCTCATTTTATCTTCACAACAACCCTCTGATGCAGGTGCTATACTTGTTCTCATTTTACAGATGAGAAAACCAAGGCACTGATAGGCAAAGTAACTTGCCCAGGGCCAGACAGCTATTACATTTGTGAAGCTGGATTTCTACTCAGACATTCCTAACTTCTAGGTCCTTTGCTCTGCCTACTCTTCCACCTAGCTGCCTATGAAATCTCAGGTATCCAGAGTACAGAGGTCTTATCAAACCCTAACTTCTTTGATTCTAGGAAGTTCCACAAAGTAATGATGTGTGTATGTTTGTGTGTGTGTGTGTGTGTGTAAATTTGTGTCACTATTTCCTCTTGTATTCAATTGAGTAAGTAGCAAAGAACAAGATCCATATGTGGGGGATATAAGGTGTTGAAGGAATGTGGCTCTAAGGGGTTAATGCACTCACTTTTCCCACCAAATCATTTTGTACACAGTATACATTTTGTATGGCACTGATATGCATTCTAGCAGATATAAGATATTGGACCAATGACCTAGCCCCACCTCATTCACTTGAGTTAAGATTTTTTCTCCAAGTGTAAAACAAGATTTGAATTTCTTTGCATAGCATCAGTCTTCCAAAGATTTTGTACTCTTAAATTTTACAATTTCCCAGAGAAGCAAAATGGAGGGCTATTTGGAAGCTGTTTTATACTATTCAAAAGCTACTACTAAAATGTTTTGCCAAAAAAAAAAAAAATCCTTATTTAAATCTTTCTGGCACTTGATCTCTCTACTTAAAAAAAAAAAAATCCAAACTCTCATATCTTAAGTCAAATAACCATCTTATTAGTCCTCTAACAATTTTAGCTAATTCAGTATAAATTAAATAATATGGAAGATGAAAAATATTTTATAGAATCATAAAGCTAGAAGAAATTTTGGAGCTTTTATAGTCCTTTCCTATTCCCTGCCCCAGATTAAATGACTTGTGCAAATCACTGGGCAATTGTCCTTGCCAGATAGGAAATTGTATGACTAAATGCTAGATAGCCTGAAGTAGTCAAAACAATACTGGACTGTGACTCAGGGAAGTTTTGTTCAGTGCAATCTGACTCTTTGTGAACCAGTGTGGGACTTCCTTAGCAAAGACATGGAGAAGTTTGCCATTTCCTTCTCCAATGGATTAACATGGAGATTAAGTGATTTGTGCACAGTCACATAGGTGGTATCTGAGGTCAAAATTGAACTCAGGTTTTCTTGTCTGTAAATCCAGTGCTTTATCCACTGAGTTACTTGGCTAATATAAAGGCAGGGCTTGATTTAGTGTCTGCAATACTTAGTAGCTATGTAACCAAGCACAAATCTTCCCTTCGATCATGTATAAAATGGGAGATAACATATACTTCCAGCCTCACAGGATTGTTGAGAGGAAAAGAGATGTGTGTAAAGTGAAAGTCTCAAAAGGGTATGTGAATGTCAGCTGTTTTTATTATTACAGCCTAGAATGGGGATTGAAGCTCTGAAGAAAGATAATGTAAGTTCTAAAGTAAGCAGCCACTCTTGTGCCTTCTAAGCCATATTCAAGCTTTGTAGACATGCAAAAAGGATCACAAGAATGAAAGCTTTCCCATTTGAAAAAGCAGTATAGGAAAGAAATGAAAGACTCAATCATTAGCTCATTGTCAATATTTGTAGTGTGGCTACTGGAAAATCAGAAGAAAAATTAGAAAATTTTCATTCTTAGAATTTTTGCCTTGCAGAGCAGATTCTTTTTTCCATGTGAGGCCTGACTATAGAAGAATGTGTCTTAAGGCAGAGATTACATAAAAGCCTTCATTTTATAAAGGTTACAAGAGAAATAACAAAAGGTGAGCTTTGAGCTGCCAAGGTGCAGGATGGCTAAACTTCAAAAGAGTAGGAGAAAAAGTTTAGAGTAGGTCTGCCTCTCTGAAGCTTGCCTGAACCAGGGCCTTTAGGCTGAGAAATCAAGACTGCAATCTTGAGATAAAAAGCTTACTTGTGAGAAAGTTAGTATGCTTTGTTTTAGTTGGAAATATCACAAAAGCAGTTTTTCTATTAACAAATGTTTCCTTCTTGGATAAAGCATACAGCATACTACCACATGTGAAAATCATATATGAAAACATTCCAGAAAAATTTAAACATTCAACATAAAAAGCAATTAAACATGCCTGTGTTCACAGTCTATAGTTTATCTGTTTAACATAAATGAGTTACATAATCTAATACTCACTGGAAAGCCTAAGGGAATGGGCATTTCCTCATAGGGTGATAGAACTGAAAGGGACCTGAAAGTTCAACTACTTTAAAATTCTCATTTGAAAAATAGGGGGACACAAAAATATGTTGCTATTTGCCTGAGTTCACCCAGGTAGTAAAAAGCTAAGTGGGAATTTGAGCTCTTATCCTAAAAAGACTCCAAATTTTAGATTCTATTTTGCCATAGTAACTTTTACTGAATCAATAAACTGTAGGTGTTTAATTAAAGAAAATTCCTTACCCCAATTTTCAATGCACAAAGTATGTATGTGTGTATATATATATATTTATTTATTTATTTATATAACTATACATGTGTATATGTTTGCACTTGCCAACTACATAGGTAGGAAAGCAAACAATATCATCCTACTAGTTCAGAAAGGAGCAGCTGGTAAAAAATGGTAACTGCTCCAGGCTTAACCTGAACCTCATTCACTATCACAAAAAATATATTGCTATTGAGGCCTCATTTTCATTTAGAAGTGAATTATGGAGACAAAGCCTTGGGCAATAATACCATTGAGGAAGGAAAAGGACTTCTGTAAATATCCCATTTCTGCCAAAATGATAATAGAAACCCAATAGAAAACAAGCTCTAGTAAATTTCCAGTGTTAAGGATTCTTGCTAAATCAGTGAGTTCAGGACTTATTTATATTAGTTTCCCAATTTAATTTCTCATAAAACTCATGACAGACTCAAAGAACACACATCTATAGGATTGGGTATCTTACAAAAATGAAAGTATATTTTCTTACATTGGAAATTTGAGGTGATCAAGGGAAACATTTGAAATCAATTGATCAAGAGCTTTTTCTGCAAAATGAGATCCTCTTAGCCTATCTCCTTTCATACTTTTTACACATTTAAAAGGTGATCCACTTAATTGAGACTCTTCTAAATGGAATATGTCTTGTCCATTCAAAAGCTTTCATAACTGTCCGGCATAGATTTTACATGGCTATTTGACTAGTGTTCACCAAAGTAGAATGGACTGCTTTGAGAAGTGGGTTTCCCCCCTTCCTTGGAGGTTTTGTTGTTGTTGTTTAGCAATCTCTGGGAAGACAACTTTTATACTATCATAACTCTACTTATTTAATATGTTTTATGTGTGTGTGTGTGTGCATACACACACACACACACACACACATATATATATATAACAATTTGTGTTCAGTTATAAGTTGGACTATAAGGCTACTGAGGTCCTTTTCAACTCTGAAATTCTGTGATTATGTGAAATAAGAAAGACAAAGTTGTAGAGAGAATTTATGCCTGATATTATTACAAGTAGAACAGATTGCCTTAGAAAAAGGCAAATTCACCCATACTGGATGAAGGTCTTTAAGCAAAGACTGGGTGACTGCCATTGCCTCTCAACTTATCGTCTTGTTTCAAGTCTTTTCCTTCTCCAATACTTCTTCCACATGGCTACTAAGGTTGATGTTTTTAGAAGACAGTTCTGTCACCCCATTACTCGATAAACTCCAGTGACACCAGGTTAATTGTAAATTCAAATATAAATTATTTGCCCTGTAAAGCCCTTTACAACCTGATTCCAATCTATTTCCATTCAAATTACACATTGTTCTCCTTTATGCAGACTAGCCAAATTGGCCTTGATATTATTTCTTGTAAATGGCATCCCATCTCCCATATACTTTTTAATAATATTTTATTTTTCCCCAATTACAAGTTAAAACAATTTAATTTTTTAAAAAAGTTTTGAGTTCCAAATTCTATCCTTCCCTCTCTCCCTCCCCTACTACTCCCTGAGCAATCTGATTAAGTTTATACCTGTGCAAGCCATCCCATTTACTTTTAAACCTTCCTAGAATGTTCTCTCTTTTCCCTTCCTTTTTATAATCTCTAGTTTCTCACTCAATCTCTTTTGCTAGTTTTCATGTGTGTCATATCAATAAACTGTAGGTGTATTCCTAAAGTTCTATACTGAGTCCTCTCCTTTCTCAGTTGATGATATCCACTCCAATCTGTTCAATCATCATCTCCATTCAGATCCATATTTCCAGTCCTGATCTCTTTCTGATGAGCTGTAGAATCTGAATCACCAAGAGCCCAATGAAATTTGGAACTGTGTATCCAACAGACATCTCAAAGTCAAAGTGCACAAAACAGATTTGTCTCTTCCTTGTACCCCCTACCAAATTACACTTCTTCAGAATTTACCTCTTACTGCTAACAGTACCACAATTCTTCCCCAAGTTTGCAACTTAGACGCCATCTTTGACTTGTCACTCTCACCTCACCTCTGAACATTTTAATTTTTACCTCTATAATCTGTTCTGTCTACCCACACAGCCACCACCTTGTGCAGACCTTCATACCTTCTTGTCTGAATGAATGCAAAAGCCTCCTAATTTTTCTTGCTTTCTCTATTTTAATCCATCCTTTTTTTTTACTAAAGCACAAGTCTTACCACATAACCTTACTACTCAGTAACTGTAGTCATTCTCTACTTCCTGTTTCTCAATGAAAGACACAGTCCCTCTCCATCTCTCTAGATTTTTTGACATAGTCCAAGTATAAAGCCTTATTTGCTGTCCTTTTCATATCTCACTTTTCTACCTTTGCAGTCTGTCCTGTGGGCCAGAATGCTTTCCCTCCTTTCATCCCCTTAGAATTCTATGTTTCTTTCAAAAGTCAATTCAAGCACTAAAAGGGGCAATATCCCTTTCCTGGTCTCCATAAGGTAGTGGGTTTCCCTCCAGGGTTTTCTTACATCCAATTTGTATGGATTTTGTATTTACAAGCTAAATTTACACATACTAACATCCTCCACTAGAATATTTTCTTATCCTCACTGCTTGTTTTGAAAAGCTAAGTGACAGAGTAGATAGTGTGCTGGTCCTGGAGTCAGTGACGTCAAATACAATTTCAGATACTTAAAGCTTAGTAGATATGTGACCCTGAGCAAGTCATTTAACTTTTCTGCTTCAGTGTCATCATTTGTTAAATAGGTATGATATAATAGCAACTACCTCCAAAGGTTGTTGTGAAGACAAAACAATCACAAAAAGTGTTTTGTAAACCTTAAAACATTATATAGGGCAGCTAAGTGGCACAGTGGTTAGAGCACCAGCCCTGAAGTCAGGAGGATCTGAGTTCAATCTGGTCTCAGATACTTCCCAGCTGTGTGACCCTGGGCAAGTCATTTAACCCCAATTGCCTCAGCAAAAAGCAAAAAAAAAAATAAAAATAAATATATATATATATTTGTGTGTGTGTGTGTGTGTGTGTGTGTGTGTGTGTGTGTGCTAGTTATAATAACTATCATTAGAATAATAATAATATTTACTTCTTAGATATACCATAAAGCAAAGCTTCTTAAACTGTAGGTTATAACCCCATATAGGGTCTCATAACTGAATGTGAGGGTTATAAAATTATGATTCATCATGAGTAAATGAGTTTGATTTATATACCTATTTTATATACCCATATATCCGAGGCTGTGTAAAAATGTTCAGGTAAAAAGCAGCCATAAGTGGGAAAAATTTAAGAAGTCTTACTATACATTATTTGTAAAAGGGATAGATAGGCTAGAAGCATTCCCAGTAATATCAGGACTGAAACAAGGATACCCATTATCACTACTATTATTCAATACTGTACTGGAAATGCTAGCTTTAGCAATAAAAGAAAAAGAAATTGAAGGAATTAGAATAGGCAATGAGGAAACAAAACTTTGCAGATGATACGATGGTATACTCAGGGAATCCTAGAGAATTAACTAAAAAACTAGAAAAATGGAAAAATATTAAATAAACCCCCATATGTCATAAGCATTTCTATGTTACCCACAAATCCCAGCAGCAAGAGATAGAAAAATCTCATTTCAAATAACTATAGACAATATAAAATATATGAGAGTCTAATTTGTGCTGACAATTAGACATAAACATAACTACAAAACACTTTTCACACAAATAATATTAGATTTAACAATTGGAAAAATATCATTTGCTCATGGGTAACCAAGCTAATATAATAAAAATGACAATTCTACCTAAATTAATCTACTTATTCAGTGCAATACTAATTAAATTGCCAAAAATTACTTTCTAGACTAGAGAAAATTATAACAAAATTCATCTGGAAGAATAAAAGGTTAAGAATATTAAGGAAATTGGGGCAGCTAGGTGGTGCAGTGGATAGAGCATCAGCCCTGAAGTCAGGAGGACCTGAGTTCAAATTTGATCTCAGACACAACATTCCCTAGCTGTGTGACCCTGGGCAAGTCACTTAACCCCAATTGCTTCAGCAAAAAGCAAAAGCAAAAAAAAAAAAAAGAATATTAAGGAAATTAATGAAAAAAAATGCAAAGGAAGGTAGGCCTAGCCATACCAAACTTAAAACTTTATTATAAAGCTGGATACTGGCTAAACAGAGTAGCAGATCACTGGATAGGTTAGGTATACAAGACACAATAGTAATCTACTATTTGATAAATCCAGAGATTCCAGCTTCTGGGTTAAGAATTCACTATTTGACCAAAATTGCTGAGAATACTGGAAAATAGTATGTCTCAAATCAGGCATAGTCCAACATCTCACACCTTATACCAAGATAATGTCAAAATGAATACATGATTTAGGCATCAAGGGTGATACCCTAACCAGATTAAGAGAGCAAGGGATAGTCTTTGCAAAAGAATGAACTTTATGATCAAACAAGAAATTAATAACATTATGACTTGCAAAATGGTTAATTTTGATTACATTAAATTTAAAAGTTTTTATATAAACAAAACTAATGCCAAGATTAGAAGGGAAGCAGAAAACTGGGAAACAATGTTTACTGCCATTATTTCTGATAAAGGTCTCATTTCTAAAATATAGAAAGAACTGAGTCAAAATTATAAGAATATAAGTCATTCCCCAATTGATAAATGGTCAAAAAATATAAACACATAATTTTCAGATGAAGAAATTAAAGACATTTATAATTATAAGAAAAATACTCTAAATTACTATTGATTAGAGAAATGTAAATTAAAACAACTCTGAGGTAGTAGTCCATACCTCTCAGATTGGCTAAAATGATAGGAAAAAAATAATGCTGAATGTTGGAGGGGATATGAGAAAACTGGGATATTAATACATTGTTGGTGGAGTTGTGAAATGATCCAACCATTCTAGAGAGCAATTTGGAACTGTCCCCAAAGGGCTATAAAAAACTGTGCATACTCTTTGATTCAGCAATGTCACTTCTGGGTCTATATTCCAAAGAGATCAAAAAAGAGAGGAAAAGGACCCACATGTGCAAAAATGTGTATAGCAGTCCTTTTTGTAGTTGCAAGGAATTGGAAATTGAATGAATGCTCATCAGTTGTGGAATGGTTGGATAAGTTACGGCATATGACTGTTATGTAATATTATTGTTTTATAAGATATGACTAGCAGGCTGATTTCAGAAAAGCCTAGACAGACAGACATGAACTGATGCTGAATAAAGTGAGCAGAACCAGGAGAATGTTGTATACAGTAACAGCAAGATTATGTGATGATGAATTATAACAGACTTAACTCTTGTCAGCAATGAGTTGATCTAGAACAATTCCAAAAGAGTTGGGATGAAAAATGCCAATCTGAGAGAGAGAGAGAGAGAGAGAGAGAGAGAGAGAGAGAGAGAGATCTGTGGAGAATGAATGTGGATTGAAGCATACTATTTTCACCTTTTATTTTTGTTTGCTTGCTTTTCTTTCTCATGATTTTTTCCCTTTTGGTTTGATTTTTCTTGAGCAATATGACAAACGAAGAAATACGTTTAGAAGGATTGTATATTTAATCTATATTGAACTGCTTGCTATCTTGGGGAAGGGAAGAAGAAATGGAGAAAAAAATTGGAACACAAAATTTAACAGAAATAAATGTTTAAAACTATCTTAACTTGTATTTGGAAAAATAAAATACTATTGGGGGGTGGAATCCCCCTATAGTAAAGCTATTTTAGTTGGAATCCAAAATTCTGTGATTTTTATATCATGTCACTTACCTTAAATTCTCCAACAATAGAAGCAGTAGATCTATGGCAAGGTTCCTAATCCTGTAGCTTTTTTGTTTATCAGACCTTATTTTAGGTTTTATCTAGATAATTCCCATTATAAATGTTCCTCCCTTTTCTGCTGATATATCAGGTATCAATTTAAAAGAAAGGGAAAGAATCCTTTAACAACAACAAAAAAATCAATCAAAAGCATTCATTAAGTGCTTAACCAGGCTGAAATTAGTGATAAACAAAGACAAAAGTTTAACCCACCCTGCCCTCAGAAAGCTTCCTTTCTAAAGGAGGGTACAATATGCACATGTATTGTGTATAGTTTTATATACTTGTATTAAAGACATACATGTTATATATATATATATATAATTATATATATATATATATACACATACATACACATATAAGATTAGATAGATGAAATGAAAAAAGTACTTTGATGAGTCAGAAGCTGTGGGGATCAGGAAAGTTTTTGTGTACAGTAGTGAGACTCAAGCTGGGTTTTGCAAGAAACTTGGGATTTCAAAAGCCACAGGTGAAGTGGGGAGCACATTCTAGACATTGTAAATGACCAGTGCAAGAGACCAGAGAGAGTGTGGCATGTGTGATAATCAATAAATCATCCCAATATGGCTGGATTGTAACATGCTATAAGGGAAGTAATGTCTAAGAAGAATGAAAAGGTAGGAAGGAGTTGTGAAGAAAGAGCTTGAAATGCCAAGTAGGCAAGTTTATATTTGATATAGAGAATAGGGAACTAATGAAGTTTATTGATGTGGATGGGTAAGGGAGAGAAAAATCATGATAAGATTAGATTTATGCTTTAGAAAAGTTACTTCAGTGACTATGCAGCGATTGGATTGGAATAGAGATAGGCTTCAGTCAGGCAGATTAAATCTGAGGTTTATCAAGTGCCAACAGATATCCTGGGATTACCATAAGAAATGCATGGAGCATGTACACTACAAGGATGCAAAAGAAAAGGAGGCAATATATGAACAAGATTCCATGAATTTAAATATTGAAGCAAATGAGAATTTTGGAATGATTTTGCTATCACTATTGTCACAGTTCCATGTCTGTTTCCCTTAATTGTTTTTTGTTTTTGTTTTTTGCTTTTTGCTGATGCAATTGGGGTTAAGTGACTTGCCCAGGGTCACACAGCTAGGAAGTGTCTGAGACCAGATTTAAACTCAGGTCCTCCTGACTTCAGGGCTGGTGCTCTAACCACTACGCCACTTAGCTGCCCCTATTTCCCTTAATTGTTCTGCCTCAGTAGTGTCCCCCTTCTGACCATTCAGAGATAATTGGGCTGCAGAGAAATGGACACTGGAATTCCAGAGACATAAAACTTCCAGATGGCCCATCTCAAATACCTAGACATACCCCTTATCTTTATGGTCTCAGACTCAGTGACTCCTAGCTTCTTCCCAAACTTATCAGAATTTATGATCCTTCCTCCATACCTCTAACCTATCAGAACTGAACTGAAAGTCCTTTCCTGGAACTCCAAGCCCCCCCTAGTGCCCTCCCCCTCCTTCTGCCTCTTGAGCTCTTTGTTTCCCTGAGCGCAGGGAGCCCTATAAGAATACTTGGAGTAAACTCACTAATCACTGTATACACTGAGATCCAGATGGCTGGCTAACATGGCTGCCAGTCTAAACTCTCCATGGGCTGGATACTTTGAGACAAGAGTCCCATTCAGTCCCACTCATAGCTATGGATTCTAAACTCTGCATTAACATCAATAAAATATGATTTAATCTCCAAACCATAGTCCTGCCTCAGTTTCTCTCAGAGCATTGCACTATTAAGTATATATTACTTGGTTTTTCTTTTCAAGTTTAGCATTTAATATAATCAGAAATAACAGAACAATAAACTAGGAACTGACTAGGAACAATAACTTCAACTGGGAATACTAGCACAGAATCACCTCAAGGGCCAGCAAGTTGCCATGTAATAAAGATAAAGTTATCTTCCTAAGTTCAAAAGTTGCTTTAGACAGTTAATAGCTCTGTGACTTAACCTGGTTTGCCTCAGTTTCCTCATCTGTAAAATGAGCTGGAGAAGGAAATAGCAAACCACTTCAATATCTGCCAAGAAAACCCCAAATGGGGTCATGAAGAATCAGATATGATTGAACAAATAAGTAGATAGTAGCTCACTTGAATTTCTTGCCTGAATTGAAAAGCTCTCTGTTCTATAAGATGGCACTATGAGTTATTTAAGACAACTTTGAGAGTAAAAGTGTTATCTGTATTGTTATTGTTCTTATATCTGTATGGAATCATTACATACTCAAAAAGTACCTTTGCCACTGATATTAAGCTATAAATGCAAGTCGGTATACTTTTCCCATGCTGA